>OX453256.1:5243917-5548531 GCA_949709985.1 Luffia ferchaultella | reverse complement strand
CCTAAGCCCCTGCAGTGGGGTAAAAATGTGCTGATGATGATGATGATAATGATTAACACGGTGTTAGTGATGTATATTTATATATACTTAAGATACAATTAAAAATTATTCATTAAAATTTTGGATAAATAGGTCAGAATTGGACCTTGGTTTGTAATTAGGTCGATTCTGTGTCAGATGTCTAATACCGGAGGATTTGTATTCATAAAGACACCTGGTAACTTCAATTATTCCCGTCCTATGATATTAACTACAAATTATCTTGTAACTCGTTCATCTGTCTCAGAGTTGTTAAACTATTTTTATCTTGTTAATTATTTGTTCGCCGGCTGGTTTTTAACTAGACATAATTTACACAGGAGAGATGTACACCTTTCAAGTTTTAACACCTATACAATTTTATAAACGTTATATAATTTATGTTGTGTAAAATTAATATGTGTATATTATTTTAACTTTACTGCATTACTTCTTTTGTCACAGTTTCTTGTTTAAATATAAATTGCAAGGAATGATTTTCCTATAAATTGCGGGAATTAAATTTTTTTTAGTCAAAAACAGTGCACTGCACTCTTCTAGTGTACCGACCATTCGGTTATTCTCTACGGGAATATGTGCGTGGGTATGCCACATATAGAGATGAGCTACGGTTATTTAATTGTTACATTGACACTTCTGTTAGGTACGACTCTATGGGTTTTGACAAAAATACAAACTGATGAAAAAAACTTACAAATATATATTTTGGTTACAAGAAAGACTAATTAGTCGATTACAATAAACCCAACAACGTTTATTAGAAGGTAATATATCGCAGCATACATCCATATTAATATTATAATGAGAAAATATTTGATTTTTGGTTTGTTGGGGATAAACGCGAAAACTGCATAACCGATTTTAATTATTTTTTTCAACTATAGAAAGCTACATTATCAGCATGTAACATAGACTATATTTAATTTTCAAAGTTGCTTTCTGCCTGTGGCTGCGCTCGCGTGGACTGCACAGTTGTACCGGGACTGCTATAATCTTTTACATAGGTATAGTTAATAAGCTGAAAAGTATGACAAAGCCTACTTTTTATCCCGGAAATAGGAGCCCGGTACAACTAGTAATCCACGCAAGCGGAGCTACGGGCGGATAGCTAGTTTTATATAAGAACACATTCGAAATATGTTAGACGATACGGCACAATGCGCTATATTACGAGATATACAAGTGATTTAACAATATGCATTTACATACATATGCGTACGGTTAATAAAAGATATAGTTTGTTTCTTTTACGCATATGTAAATGGACATATATAGTAAATCGCTTGTGTCAGCTGTATTTGGTCTATCAACTACAATATCTTTATTTCGTAGTTATGTAATATAATCTTGAAATACGTCACAAGAGTGAATTTATTACTTTGTGGAAGAACGTCACCACAAAGGCGTATTCAAAATGTGCTGGTTCCTCTGAGAGACGTTCTTTTTAACAAAATTATAAACAATTTTTCAACAATAAGTGCCTAAAGGTTAATATTATTGAAACCAACTGATAGGCGAGCTGCGTACACCCATGGATTTTCATCATCTAAGTAGTCTGATACATTATAATAAGCTTTTGCAAAAGCTTTCGTTTTATTGTAGTTTTAAACTTGTTAAGGGTTAGATCTTGAATGTCAACCGGGATCTTATTGTAAAAGCGATACATTGCCCTTATTAAAAGACAGTGATTTTATTGAGGCGGTTGACGTAGTAAGAAAGTTTATCTTTGTTTCTTGTGTTAGGTAACATTACGCCAATCACATTTTTTTTAAGTAATAGAATTTTTTTACGTGCATTATTTTTTCGAATATATATTGAGACGGCAATGTCATTATATTAATTTCCTTAAATTCGTCTCTAAGTGATACTTTAAGTCCTAATTTATAAATAAATATTATCTATATATAGATAGACATTATTCAGTTACAGCTTCATTTGTCTTATCTAAAATCTCCCTGAAAAGTTGCCATAATAATAGTAAAAAAGCACACTTAAATCCATCCGTTCGTGTCAGAAGAAATAGTGAATTTCACCCGTTTTTTGTAGCCATTTATAAAACGACAGCTTTCGTTAGCTGATGGTTACAGATAAATTAAATACAAATTGGGAGAAAGCCGTAAAAACGGATTTCAGTAACGTAAGCCGGTTTTCCGTTATCAAATCAAAAAGCTAAGACTTCGATAGTAAAGCCACAGTCTATAAAATATTGTTGTATCACTCCACAGTATAATCACTATATAATCAGCGTGACACATCTAAAACGGCAGAAAATCAAATACTTAAATGTCAGAAGCCTTCTTTGTCGGTTTTTCCGGAAATTTTCGCTAGCGTCAAGAAGATCGCTCGTAGTAATGCAAGAAGAATAAATTACTGTTGGTTACGAAAATGTAATGTTAAGCAATATATTTTTATAAATAATGTTATATCACACGGTCCAGTAAGAAGTCTTTTGTATTTTTCTTTGGCATATATTGTTACACGTCAATATTTCAACGATTGGAAAATCGAAACGAAGCTACAAGTGAAGAAAATTCAACATCTTTTTTGGTCTGGAAATATATATTACTTAATAGTCTTACCGTTTTATGGTAAGTTGCAGCAACGATTAACCAATTATGATCGGTTGTTTTTCTTAGGTTGTCTTTAACTTTAAACCGCCTTCTCGCGACTAGCTGTTATTAGACGACCGCTTAGCCTAGTGGGTAGCGACCCTGCCTACGAAGCTGGAGGTCCCGGGTTCGAATCCCAGGTCGGGTCAGTATTTATATGATGAATATTGATACTGGTACCGGGTCTTGGTTGTTATATGTCTGTATGTGGTGTCTTCGCTTGGTACCCAAAAAACACAAGCTAATGCTTAGTTTGGGGCTTAGACGTTGTTGTCATGTATACGTTATTATTATTATTAGTTTATTGACATGTATTGAATGCATAAAAGTACAAATAGACTACAAGCCCTTTTCTTAGTTTATCGTCTAACCACTCATACTCTAGCTAGCTGGTGCAAGATGGCGAGGTCCCCGCGCGCCGGTCTTCACCCCCACGAAATTGCGGTTGACATTTTCGATACTGTGAAGTGCTATTTACGACTCTATTAAAATCAAACGTTTCTGTCAAATTTATTTAGTTTATGATTGAATGCCTTCTGGAGCAAAAACACCGTACTGTGGCAAAGCTTTCGCGATACACGGAAACGTCGCCGACAGTAAAACCGGCTAGGTCCGATATCGCGGAATCCGGTGGATCCTATCAAAAGTTTTATTGCCGTGCATCCTTTGTCCGTGCCGCGTCTAACTCGGTTATAAAGCGATGACTCTGCGCGCGCATCGGCATTATCTTTTTCAGAAATTCATTGTCGTCGCTGCACAGTTTTATGGACGGTGAGAAGCGTCACATATTTTTATTGCGAGCGCGTCTCGCTTTAGCCTCCAGCGATCAAACTCGGAGCTTATATCATAATATTAAATGGTTTTTTTAGCGTTTCGATAAACTAAAATGGAAATTTTAGTTAAAGTTTTAGGTTAGTTGACGACCGCTTAGCCTAGTGGGTAGCGACTCTGCCTACGAAGCTGGAGGTCACGGGTTCGAATCTATGCTATGATGAATATCGATACTGGTACCGGGTCTTGGTGGTTATATGTATGTGGTGTCTTCGTTTGGTACCCACAACACAAGCTAATGCTTAGTTGGGGGCCTAGACGTTGTTGTGATGTATACGTTATTATTATTATATTATTATTATTATTAATTCTTAGCGACTGACTTATTTGTCTATTAGTAGAGATCTGTTCGTATTTTAGATTTTTTTAAATTTATAACTATGTGATTAAATAAGTCCTTGTAAAGAGCGGTGATCAGACATTGTTAGAAGAAAAAAATGTCTTTGACGTGAATTCGGTGGACGTCTTCCTCGTCGTACCAATGTGCATTCAAAAAGTTTGCGAAATGAAAAACATGTACTTTTGAAAGCTTCATTCATACGCTTAAAGTTTAGTAGTTACAAAAATGATTACATCCTTGTGTAGAAGTATCCGACGACTACACTAAAATATATGTTCGACTCTCCTTCCACCCTTTGCGATTACGTCATAGACCATGAAAGTGAGCACTGAAAATGAGGTCTCGCGCATGCGTCGCGCAGTACAACTCACGATAGCGTCAAAAATACTGTTTGGATTTAAACGAAAAAAACTTTATTTGATAGATTAAAGTCTAAACGTCATTTTGTCATCAAATTCCTGAGAAAAAAAAAACTAGCGGTAGTAGCCCGACTTCTACCCATCTCAATTTTTTATAAATAATAATTACACCCGACATTTGTACATATATAACGCTGACCTATTAAACTAAGGATTCCTTGTTTCATTAATATTAGTGCTATAACACAAACGCTCTTCGGAGACGTACCCCGACATCCATACTGGAAAATGCGTCTTAATAAAAGATTGTTAACCAAAATAAAATAGTTTATTTCTAAATATTCTCGCTTAGATGCCTAGATTCATTTGAAGTTGTTTAAAGTTGCATTATCTTTTTTTGCTACCAATCTCGTCGCATTCACGAAATAATTCCCACCAATTGCAGCATACCGAAAGCATATGTACACATATCAAAAAACAAATGATCAAGTCATGTCTGCCAGTCTAAACGTTTCTAGAAATCACTCAAGGATGGTAACATGAATCTAATAGGTTGGGCTCAGTAAGGCATAGCAGAGGGTCAGATGGACAGAAGTTTAATTGTTTTTAGGAACGGACGGATAGTAACGTCTCGTCTACAGGCTCTAGATATTTCTTGATTGGCCTTAGTCGATCTCACTTCAAAATATACCTTCCAAATTAGTTACCCTTGAATAATTTTGTATGACAATTTTTTAACTTCTTAAGACGGAGTACAACCTTATTTTGGGTCCTTTTTGTGCAAATATTCATAGTGCAATAATATACCGGGCGCTACGATGAACGTAGTTCATACTTATAGAGCATGTAGAGCTTACCGAACAAAAGAAAATGTTTCAAGTGAGCGGACGGCGCGAACTAACGGTTACCAATAAAAATGTTTAAAGTTTCATTTTTTAAATATTATTTCTTAAATTTAGTGTTTATTTTGGTAAAGTCTACACGCTCTATAAGTTTGGACTACGTTCAGCTGAACGCCAGGTATACGAACAATATACAGACGCCCACGAGTGGGTTCTCGTTGGAAAGCTATTTTAAAATTCATTGAGGTTTCATTGATGGTCTTTCAAAATTAAGTCTCATTTACGAAATATTCGGCTTTTGAAAAGTTCAGAAAATATGAAAAAATCTGCAACGTTAGAATGTAAGTAAAAACTGATTACGAAAATGATCAATATTATATAGAGGTTATTTATTATGTTTAAACTGTATTCCCCTATACCAACTTTTTAATCAACGAATTTCAGTAAAGCTTCTATTGCAGCCCATTATGCCTCGCTTCAGGGGCTTAGACCTCCCCTTAGGATGAGGGTGCTTGGAGCCTTATCTACTACGCTGTTTTAGAATGTCCGCTGTGGGATAACGAGAAAAAGGTTTATCGAATTGAAATCAAAACTAAAACCCGACTATGAAAAAACTAACTGAAAAGCACGAAACAAGATGATCCCTTCTGGAAATCAAAGCCTGAGATTCAGCTATAACTGTGGGGTATGGCCGCGGTCGCATGCCGTTATTTACTATACCACCGGTCTATTAATGCCCTACTGCAGGGGCTTAGGCCACCTCTCGGGATAAGAGAGCTTGGAGCTTAATCCACCACGCAGTTCCAGTGGCACCTTATTTACCAATATAAATAAGTACGTACTTTATTATTACAGCATGCGACCATGACTGTACCCCGAGTACGGAATTGTCTATTGAGAAAATTTAAATTCAAGAAATTGTGGATTAGAAAGACGATGAGTTATTTGACAATGAACTCTTCTTATTAAAAGAAGAATCTCAGGCTTTTATTCCAGACCGGAATATCTTCTTTCATGTTTGTCAGTTCCTTTTTTCCGTAGTCGGGTTTTAGTTTTTTTTTTTTATATTAGCATTGTAATATTTCGCCCGTATCGCTAACAAAAGCTCTAGCGCATTGTTAACAGAGCTATATCTTCAACAGAAGCGCGATAATAAATGGCAACATCAAATATTGACAGTGAAGCGGCGGCGCCCGCGCAAGTCCGTCACTCAGCGCCGCACATCTCGCATTTTCCATAAGCTAGTGGCTCGTAAACCGCACATATGTTTACCGGAGCGAGGTGGAGCTCTAAAAGCATTGGTAATATAACAAAGCGTCTGAACCGAAATTGCCCATAAAAGTCCGACGGCGTTTTCCAACTAAAGCCATGAAACGGAAACGCCGGCGGAATTTACAATGGCGGCCTTCCGTCTACATTTAACGGGCAACGCGTACCTCGGTTTAATTAAAGTGCCGAAGAGACGCGCCCGTCCAGAGACAGATTGGCGTCTGTCGAACACAAGGGACTTCAAATATCTGAGTGGCTAGGCGTTGAAATAAAAAAACGGTCAAGTGCGAGTAGAACTCGCCGACCGACAAATTCAAATTCAAAATTCAAAAAGTTTTCATTCAATATAAGATGTTTGCACACACTTATTGAAAGTCGTAAAAATTGATTAGGTACCGGTTCAAAAACTAGGAGGAGAAGAACCGGCAAGAAACTCCTCTCTGTTTATTTAATTTAAATATATGTCTTTCTTAATTGTTTTTTTTTTTTAATTTAAAGTCTTACAACTATTACAATGATGTCCATGTGCACTTATCATTTAAATACTCGGTAATACAATAGTAAGCTTTTTTCATGAGTTGGACTTTAACTCGCTTTATAAATTGATTAGAATTCAAGTCTAACATTTCTTTTGGAATTTTATTATAAAAACGGATACAATTTCCCATGAAAGAATTATTAACCTTTGAGAGCCTGAACCTGGGAATTGATAACAAATGCTTATGTCTTGTATTTAAGTTGTGGCCATCACCCACCCTAGAGAAAGCATTTATGTTTTTATAGACATAAATTATATTTTCATAAATATACTGACAAGGGACTGTCAAAATATTACCTTCTCTAAAATAAGCCTTTACCCTATCTCTAGATTTTAATTTATATATAGCTCGAATAGCCCTTTTCTGCAGAACAAATATTGTTTGAATGTCAGCGGCCTTTCCCCATAGCAGAATGCCATATGACATTATGCTATGAAAGTAGCTAAAATAAACCAGCCTCGCTGTAGGCACATCGGTTAGTTTTCTTATTTGCCTAATTGCAAAAACAGCAGAGCTCAGTTTACCAGCCACCCTCATAATATGAGGACCCCATTGTAAATTTGCGTCGATAGTAATGCCCAAGAACACAGTTTCATTAATCAAACTTAATGAATCTCCTCCAAGTCTCAAATTGACATCAACTTGTCTAACATTGGGCACTGTAAATTTTAAACATTTTGTTTTATTTGCGTTTAATAATAGGTTATTAGCGTTGAACCAATTTAAGACCTGCAAAAGTGAAGAGTTTACTGTTGAGACAGTTCCGTATCACACTAATATAATAATAAAAATACATAGGACATCCCCCCAGGTCTAGTCCCAAAATAAGCAAAGCTTGTATTATGGGTGCCAGACAACTGATATCACATACTTAAATGTTTTTTTATAATATATGCATATACAGATATTTTACACCCAGACACAGAACAAATAGACGTGTTTATGCACACAACATTAGTCCCGGGCAGGAATCGAACAAGCGACCCTTGACTTCACAGTTAGGGTATCTAACCACTCGAGCAATTGGTAATCGGTACGGTATATTTATATGCATGTACCAAAAAATTGTGTGCTCCTTAATTCGATTTTTAGATGCTTAGCTCGAGTCCGACTCGCATTTGACGGGTTTTTATTGTTTAGGTTATCCTTCATAACAACACATATTCCGCATGAAAATTTCAACTGTCTACTTATTATGGTTCACAAGATACAAACAACCCTTTAGAAGTAGAGGTGACGGACGGACTGACAGACAGACAGACAGACAGACAGACAGATGGGCCTTTGGCACCCTTTGAGTATCAAACCCTAAGAACGAGCTCAATTTTGCTCGTATTATTTAATCCGCCGAAAAATACAAAAAAGAAAATTATAGCACTATATTTCGTATCGATTATTTCAAACCCTTTTGTACTGAAAATAAAAATCGGTTAAAAATGCTCGACACCGGTGTTTTCGAAACCGACACCAAACTCTTATGTCATCCCTATTAAATTTTTTACAAGAACAGTGAGAATATCCGCAACATAGGCAATTTTAGAAAATCTGTCCCTAAGGTGGTAAAAAAATCCCTAATGATATTCATACAATGTATTCTTTTTTATACGTTGCATACATGACATTCTAGAATCTAGAGAAAGCATGCGCCTGACAATTTTCGCATAATACGTAGAGACGGTCATAAGTATTGGATTCAATAAGGAGGTCTACATCATATACAACAAGGACCTTGTCTTTGGGAACACAATTTTTAAGGCTGTTAATAAATATAGAACGTCATATATTTCGAAACAATCTAAAACGGGAGCAAAATTACACATACGTACAGATCGCGTCAAACTTTATGGCAGATCTGAATACAACGCTTGGAGCTTTAAGCGGGCTTACGCAGGTACAGTCATACACCCCTCGCTCCACTGCGTCCCGCTACACCTAAAACTGTTTATTGCGACGCGATTTGGGCCTACTTTCGGATCCGTCATAAAGTTTGATTGTAACTGTAATAGGGTAGAATTTTTTATTATTAGTGTATATGAGAGAGTTTTCTAGATATATCATAAAAGTGAAGGAATTTTTAAAAATAAATCGTAAATAACAAATTTATGAATGTTTTAAATGTCTGGTTAGACAGAGATAGCAATATCGCACGGCGTACTAGTCTGTGACGTCAGGTTATTTAAAATAATGGTAAATTTCGTTTTGCAAGAAAGACACTGAGGTAAAATTTTAATAACCTATAACTTCAATATTTTTCAAACGAATATAATTTTGTTTATAAACTTTGTTTATCGCATAAAGTCTATTTTTGTATTTTCTTGATAAATATAACATTTCAAATTTTAGTCACATATACCCCATTCTCATTGTTTTAAACAAACATTTTGTTGATTTACACATGGAATGTAATCTTATTTATTAATTTTTTTTTCTAGTACGAATTTTACAAACGGTTTACAAATTCTATTTAACAACGATTGTTTGAGAAACTCAACTGATGCATTTTGTTCTACATGAAATATTTTTTTGCTCATATTTTTGTAGTTACAACGCAGTATCCATATGAACAATATGAACATCCATGGTTGTATTATATGGAGCTTTTTAAATAATAATTCAATTACAATGGCTATTCTATTATAATAAGCGCAACAGAAGTTGTAAAGAAAAAAGTAATATTTATAGAAAATTATAGGTCAGTTTTCAACTAAGGGCCTGATTAAATAAAAAATTCGATTTATTTTATTTTATAATAATAATACCCTTATTTGTTTTATTTTGTTATAACAGATAATTTTATTTATTTACATCAGCTTTGAGATAACGAAGGTTGTTAATAACGAATTATGGACCCTAGTTTGAAATAAATGTTTATTTTTTTTATTTTATCTCGTAAAATTTTAAAAATAACTTCTTTTCTGTCTAGTATATGTTATTTGAAAATAACGCAAGGATAAAGTTCAATAGCGACCGCGCATGAGAGAAAATAGCTCAGCTTATCGCCATCGCTTATGCATTGTGACGTGAGCGTGATATAAATATGCGCTTCTGTCACTGACACACTTTGTATTCTCCTTGTTGATGACGTAATCATACGTTCCTAAGCTATATTTTAAAATAGCTCCAAGCGTCATTTATAAAATCGATTGGATTTACCTTCATGAAGTTGATTATTATATTACTTTGATAAAATTAAATTAATAAAGCACTTTGTATGATATACTATTGGATACATTATAGGAAGTTTGCTGTATATGCAAAAAAGTTATAAGTTTTCATCATAATAATTGTAATGAATATTTTGAACAAAATTGTTGCAAAAAGCTAAAGTTACATGAATGGCTTTACTGATAGGTAACTTTATAACAATAATTATACCCGGGACATCCCACACAGTACCATCTAGTTCAAAAGTAAGCAAGTATTATGCTTGTGTTATAGGTACTAAACGACTGATATACATACTTAAATATTCTTTGTAATGTATACATATATAAATATTTAGACACGTAACAAATAGACATGTTCATGAACACAAGTATTTGTCCCGGACGGGAATCGAACCCACGACCCTTGGCTCCGCAGTTAGGGTCTATAACCACTCGGCCAATTGGTCAATCACTTTAACTATAAATAGTTCGTTCTATAACAATTTTCTTTACATATCTACAAAAAAAGCTTTTTACTCTGCTGCTCATAAAAAACAAACGAATGTAGTTTAGTGTTAAAAAACAAATAGTATTATGGAGAAAAACCACGGTACGCTGATTTCTATGTAAATTAAACAGCCCAATATCTAGTATACTCTGACGTTAGCGGTATTCATGCAAATCAATAAAAGACATTCTGGCTCGTTCTTGTGTTATTTATTTCAATTATTTTCATAAAATCTGTATAATAAAGTTGAAGGGATTTTTTTGAGCATGTATATTCACATAGAGATAGCGGACTATAAGATTGTGGTGCCGTTCGCAAGAATATGTAATGAAATAATATAATATATTAGGGGAAAATAAAAAATAACCATTTTCGATACTTGTCGAAAATATTTATAAGCATATATTTTCAAAACTTTATGACAAAAAAAACGCAATATTCATAAATTCATTTGTATTCTATCCAAGGTCAACGCTTTTTAACATAGAAGATGACGTCATTTGGCAGACAAGACCGTTTAGAATACGCTATATTATGAATTTTCTTTTCTTTAAGAATCTTTTATTCAATTTTCGCTATCGCTTATATTTTTTGAATTATTATTATCAGAAAGCCGCACGGTTTTTTATTCGTTTTTATTATTATTATTATTATTATATTATATATTATTAAAAATTTGAATTTTCATCGACGAAAAAAGTCATAAAAAGTATTTATTCGAAATATTTCTTCGGACATATCAACACTTGGACATTATTTTTCAAAGAACCTCATTTCTTGACTAGATTAGTAGGACTTACTAAAAAATATCTAATCAAATGTACTTATTTTTTGCTTATTACAGGTAACAATAAGATGGTACATTATATAACCACACAGTTTCACTGTAATACCATGAAAAGCGCAATATATTAATTAACATGTTTAATTCATAACAACATAAAAATAAATTAAACTATTAATAATGTTTTAAATTATTATAAAATATAAAAACAACACATAAATATTCATTTATACTATAATAGCATTTAAAAACTAGTACATTATATAATTTAAATTGTCTATTAATTTTTTATTAAATGGAATCTGGTAGTTTATTATAAAGTTTTAAAGTTAAACCAAAACCAGTGTTTTTATAAAAATTAGAGTTTAATTACAATTTTAATTAGTTGCAGCTGACAAAGTTAATAATAATAATTCTAGGCCCTAAACTAAGCATTAGCTTGTGTTTTGGATACCAAGCGAAGACACCACATACATATAACAACTAAGGTCCGGTAACAGTATCAATATTCATCATATAAATACTGATCCGACATGGGATTCGAACCCGGGACCTTCAGCTTCAGACAGGGTCGCTACCCACTAGACTAAGCGGTCGTCAATGCATTAATTAAACACTACACAAACTTATTATTTTACGGAATCTTGCTTTATGCGTGTTCTAACACACTTGTTCGGTTTCCGAACGCTATAGAGATAATTTTCATCCCAGTCACAGACAATAATTTGTATAAACGAAACCTTACCCAACAACTGGTCAATTCATAAAGAGAGACACAGACCGTCAAACAGCGAGTAATGTTTTATGAGTATCCCAGTCGCCAATAAAGTAAAGTTTAGTGCAGACTTCGCACGGCTTAAAATCCATCTCACCGCTTCACTACAAACGTATGGCTCAATTATGTGGTAAACTTTAGTTATAACTCGATTGTAAAACGTTTGAATACTTATTCCATTTTATTTATGTACGGTAAATATCGATTTATGTTTGTCTATTTGCTAGTCATTCATGTTTTAGGGGGTTCATAGGTTTCGCTTTTTTTGTAGCAACCAAAAAAAAATCTGCAGGTTTCGGGTTTCTCGCAACTATCTAGAAAATAAAACCACGTACATAAAGTACGTATTGACTAGAAGCCCTCTTCTGCGTTTACCGTCTAACCACTCATACTCTAGCTAGCTTGAATAAGATGGCGAATTTCAGTTCGAGTTTCAATGCGTGAGGTCCTCGCGTGCCCGTTTCCATCCCTGCGGAATCCCCGCGCGCCGGTCTTCAACCACGATACTGAAAAGTGACATTTATAACTATGACATTTACAAATTAATTATCCCTATGATCTTATAACATATTTTTAACGACCAAATTTTTAAATTTTTTGAATAAAGTTATGGACCAATTTTCAAAAATTTGGTACCACACCTACGATGCTCCACGAACTCCTGCATCTTATGACACTACTGTCTTTTGTCTACCTTTACAACTCCGAGGTAACTGATCTGATAATCTTTCAATGAAAAGGGCACCGGCCAAGCCCACAGTTGACGACCAATACCAATTTATCTTTTTTTTTTCAAACGGTAGACAACCTATTTGTCTCGGAAGCTTTTTTTTAAATTTTTTGATATTAGCTTTATTTTTTTGAAATAATCAACTTTTTGTCGAAAAAATCGGGAAATTTCGTCTTTTCTTCTAACCATTTTCGATTTTCCGTACAAAGTTACAGACCGATTTTTAAAAAAAATAGTATCATAACGATGCCCCACAAGCCTCTGCATCTTTCGACACCACTGCTTTTTGTCTACAGTCATAAATTTCGGAAATATAACCGAATTGTACTCCCCCACGAAAACGATCTGATAAAGATTTTTTGTGTTAAAAAACTTTAATAAATACTTCACCATAAACTTAATATTGTATTGTTAAACGTACATACTGAAAATAAAACGTATGTTTATATTACTTATACTGCGACGCGGCTACTACTGCTTTATCGTCTTCATATTTTGAACCTTTTAGGTAGCCCATTAATGCCCCACTGCTGGGCCTTAAACCTCCTTTGGGATGAGGAGGCTTGAAGCTTAATCCACTACGTTCCATCAGTGCGGGCTGGTGAAAATTTGTTAAAAATTACTAGGAGCATAGTCCTGTGAAAATGGAAAATATTCGTTTATTTCAAAGCCAACTTCTTCATAGGCAGACGTCATAACTTTGAACTTGCGCACCGAAGCGTTATCTTGGTTAATAAAAATAAAACGAACTTTGACGCGACATTCCGCCAAAACAAGTTTTTCAACTTTTTAATCCATTTCGGTCTGATATAGTATTAAGGCGCCCCAAGTTAGAATTGTCTTTAGTAATGTTCCAAGGTTCCAATTTAACAGACCAACGTGCGACTGTAGAGTATAAGGGAGTATCAACCCCTAATGTATGTCGTAAATTTTGTTTGGCTTGTTCGGTAGTGATTTTTTTGAAGCAAAGATATTTCAACATGCTTCAACAAGATGCAAACAAATTACTTCTAGTTTTTTTGATACATTCCAAACTTGCAGTATTAATTAATTTTGTTCTACAACAATAAATATCTCCAAGTCTGTTCTGTCCGTCTGTTTGTCAGTCTGTCCGTCTGTCTGTCACAGCCATTTTTCTTAAAAATTGTTGGCTACATATAGATGAAGTTTGAAACGTCCCTTCAGAAAAATGTCGAGCAACGGATGACCCGCATAATAGAAAACTATGAATATGAAGAGGAGAAAAATATACATCAGCGGAAATTATGGTTCATGTAACGTAAATTATGATGACGTGTAGTTTCCTCGTATGTACGATGATCTGGATCATCAATCGCTCTACTAATAGTGAAACCAACATAATAAAATCTGAATTCACCAAAGTAATTTTCTCAGTGCAGTTGAAATCTATGAAAAAAATTGCGTTAATGTAACTGAGGGACGAGAAAATAATCTCCAGCACACCTTAAGATGTGGGACGTCTTTAAACTATAATATGTCACTGACTGACATTAAAATCGATAATTGTTGAGAATGTTGTTGTCCAGAATTTTCCACTAGTTGAAAAGATGAAAAGAAAAAGTAGACACTAACTTTTCAACTAGTGGAAAATTCTGGACAAATTCAAATTAGTACAACACAAAAATACGCTTATAACGAAAGTTAGTTTAAATAACACGCATTAAGTAGTTTTTGACATATTTATTTTTAAACGTATAATTTGAATTTCAATCGGGAACATTTGTTCCGACTATGGTACCGGCCGTTGAACGTGGTCCGACTCACACTTAGTTTTTAGGGTTCCATACCCAATGGGTACTCCTGAAGCACCATACCGGGGGTAATTGGATGCGGAAGGCGGAGGACCGTGTGTGGTGGCGAGCCTTGGGAGAGGCCTATATCCTGCAGTGGAGAGACACGGGCTGATGATGATGATGATGATGATGATCTTATAATAAGGCTCCACTGTCGGTCACACTTAGTCAGTTTTTAGGGTTCTGTAGCCAATGGGTACTAACGGGAATCCTAAGAATCATAAGAAGGTTCCGTTGTCCGTCCGTCCGTCTATCACAAGGCAGTATTTTATGAACCGTTATAAGTAGACATTTGAAATTGTTACAGAGTATGTATTACTCTGGCCGATATAACAATATATACCACATATAACACATAAAATATAGTTAAAAATGAAAAGGGATCCCCATACAAGAAACGTTATTTTTTTATCGCATGGTGGTACGAAAGTCTTCGTGTGCGAATTCGAATCGCACTTGGCCGGTTTTTTTTATAAAATTTCAGTAAAATTTTGTTCAAAACATACGAAATTAATAACATTTTATATCAACAATATACTAATACGCAAGAAAATATTTAAAATTCTACGAAGTATATAACCGACGTTTATTTAGGTACACACGGATTTGTTATAGACTTGCGCGAAATGAGATATTTTACGACATCCATGCTAGACAGGATTTCGAGTGCATAACTTTACTTACACGCCGCTTCAGCAGGTAATACCAGGACGGAGATGTGACGTCATAAAACGCCTTATTAACGGTGCCGAGAACATTTTATGGAATTTATAGTTCAGTGTTTTTTTTTAATATTCTTTAGTTCTATAATAGAGTTTAATTGGTGCTGTAAGAGACTACAAATGTAGTATATATAAGGTGTTTTTTTCTCTTCTGCCAAATTAACCAAATTAATACACATAAAATTTCAATAGGAGAATACGCGTTTTTACGAATACTTTTAGAATACTTTATTTTCTATTAATTTTATTAAATGTTCGAAAGATAATCCTAGATTTGTATGGCGATATTCCCTGAACTTAAAATATTACGTCCAGAATTAATATTACTCTACCAATGAATAGAAAATTATTTTGTGGTAATAACTATGTGAATTTAAATATAGGGAACAAAATGATTTGTAAGTGCCAAAAACTAACCTATAAAAGTAAATACATTTCAAACTAAAGATGTGTAAAATTTATTATTATCAATAAAATAAAAGTCATTTTATTAATTTGTAATAAATAAATAATTTTGTAATGACAGAGTTTAATTATTTATTCGTTTTCTTTGACATATTTGAGAATATTTTTAGGTACCAAAATTACGGAGTACGTTACACCACAAACAATCACAGTACGTTTATTTTATGCTCATCCGTTCTAATGTCAATCATAATGAATATCAGATATCAATCATTCAATCTCAAAATATAATTGACTTATCAGCTTAGAAAAAAGAGGAATACGTGATTCCTCGTAAATTAGTTAGACAATTTATCGTAATTAATTATAGAATACATTTTAATATAAAATACTGTATTAAACAAAAGAAAATTATAATGAAGTTGCTTAAGAACTTGTATCCAGGTTACACTAATTTAAAAAATACGGTCTGCCATGGCGTGGCCATTGGTAATTTTGGAAGACTTGAGTCTAAACCTATTACTCAAAATGTAATCTTGGTCTTGTTTCCATTGTTATCCCAACGCGGTATCCTATGCACATCCATGTTTGACACCTGAAAAAAAAATCTATAGAAATTATTTATTCTTCTCGAACTTAATCTCGAATAATAACTTAATATTATTCAAAATCAGGTTTAACTTGAAGTATTAAATTAAATTCTAGCAAAAAATTATTAAAATTATCAAATATTAATAAGTAAATACTAATAAAATGCATATAAAACTATAATATTGAAGGATATCTTTTTTCACAAAAGCTTCGGTTACTTCATCTCTAAAAACTTTCATGGTATATTCTAGGAACAATGCAAGCTCTCTTCCACCCTATAAAAATATAAGGTGGCGTACCGCATCTGAGGCCATAACTAATTAAAACTGATTAATTACTGAGACGTTCCGAGCTGTAAAATCCGCGCCTTCCAGCCTTTATGGCGCTGCAGCCGGCACTAAAAGAAGTTTCGCTTTAAAACGGACAAAAATGCATGCTCGTTTCGCGAGCGCTTTAAGCGGAATTCGATGGCTATAAACCGTTCGGTAGACGGAGTTTATGGGGCACGGCTCAGCTGTGCCGGAGCGTGACTTTTTCTACTGTACTATAGTTCAAAACGTCGAAATTTACGTGAAATTGCGTCCATGTTAGCGCCTCTAGCGTTAAAAGAAATAGAATTTACTGTGTTTATAGTTACATACGTGATTAAATAGATGATTTAGAAGATTTTTCTGTATGTGGTAGCTACCACAATGAGCTACAGTAAGCAGCACAGTCCCGGACGCTGTCAATAGATGGCGGTCGTTACAATCCCCAACCCGCAGTGGAGTGGCGTGGTGGATTTAAGCTCCAAACCCCGCCCCTCACCCTGGGAGAGGCCTAAGCCCCTGTAGGGAGGCGGGGGGTAAAATGGGCTGATGATGAAGCAGCACGAGTTAAGAATGCTACCTATCACGCACGCAATGGTTTATCTTCCGGTTTATCAGGTAATAAGGTCATAATAAGCTAATAGCGCAATTGGTATAGTTCCTCCGCCCGTCACACCACTTCCTATCGCTAAACAAAAATTGCATACATTGCGCTTGTGAATGCCAGCGTTCTCAACTCGTGCCGCTTATTATGCAATACCCTCTGTTTCAGAAATGAAAAATGTGAACTTGAAATTCTTAGATCTGAAGGTTGTGATGACGCGTAGTTTTTTCCCTCGTTTTCTTCGTATTTATGATGATGTCGATCATCAGTTGCTCTACTGATAGTGAAACTGTAATAATAAAAGCTGAATTCACTGTAATACTTTTCTCAGTGTGACCGTATGTAAGATGACACAGATATTATCATTACATTATTTGAACAAAAAATTTCTGTACTGAGAAAGAAAATACGTTCTATAAAAATGTTGTTATGAATAGATTTTTTTTTTCATTTATTAATTAATTAATTTATTATTAATTAATTTATTATTTATTAATTAAATAAATTAAGAAATGAAAAATAAAATCTATTCATAACAACATTTTTATAGAACGTATTTTCTTTCTCAGTACATAAATTTTTTGTTCAAATAATGTATTTTGTATCTTAACTCGAATTCATTTTCTTTTAAAATAAACTTTAAAAATCATTATTTCATTTACATACAAAATCACCATTAAATATCCAAAATTAGGATATTACTTTAGAACGACAAACGTTCGCAGTCGTAATGAATAAACATACATACTAGTCTGGTATTACGTAACAAAGTTCAAAAAACTCTGTACGACCTTGCTGCCCAATGTTTACATTGTTGGCCATGATGTCGCGTGACGTACTCGAACTATTTGAGTGGGAAGATAGAGCAAAAAAAAAACAACTCATTGCTTAAGGCTAGACCTCACTATATCGGACCGACGACTTAACGGAGCGAGTCGGTCGGATGCTAGATTAATATAATAGGCTAGTTGACTAGTTTTTTAACTATATTATATGAAAATGTTTTCTAAATATATCATAACAGTGAAAGAATTTCAAAAAATAAATCATAATTAACAAAGTTATGAATGTTTAAAATGTACTGTTAGACAGAGAAAGCAATAGCGCACGGTGTACCTATGTGTGACGTCAGGCCATTTCAAATAAGTGGAATATCGTTTTGCAAGAAAGAGACAGAGATGAAATATTAATAGCTTATAATGTCCATATTCTTCAACCGAAAATAATTTTGTTTCTAAATTTTTTTATCATATAAAGTCTATTTTTATACTTTCTTGATAAATATAATAATTTAGTAGTATTGAATACTAGTGCCTTATAAATAAAGAATAAAATAGGAGCAATATTTTATTCTTTACAGAATATAAATGATACGTTTTTCATAATTTAAATTATTATTTATAAAAACCGAAATTAACTTTTATAAATTAATTAAATTTTTCAAAAATTACAAATAAATTAATTTAAAAAAAAACTTCTAGCCATTGTAATGTTGTTGGAAAATTTTCGTTTACTTACCTCCCAACTCATTAATTAAAGTTGGAAAGTTCCCACGAATAATATCTATCTTGAAATAGGGTTCACCAGAAAATTACAACCAGACATCTGACAGCCAAATGACCGGTTCGACAAAGCGTGCCTTAACAATGTAGTTCTGTTGACGTGACCTCGACCTAGCGCTCGATCAGCTGGTCGGTTTACGTGTTCTTTATAGAGTCCGCGAAAAAAATTAGAACATTTTTAGCCGCCAGTAATTTATTATTAAGGTGCCCCTGCGAAGTAATTCCGTGAAGCTGAATTATTATATTAGGGAAACCAAAACTAAATATTAAACATGTTATAAATACCAACATTAGTAAACCAAAAAAACTCGTTCTTTATTAAAAACAATCTGAGAACATGCACTTTTTGTTTGTAGTATAAAACGTATTTTGTTACACTTTGTTATACAGTCTGCTATCCTCTATTACCTATCATTAACATGATATAGAAAATCAAACCTTGTGACGCTTAAACTTGTTACACAATGTTTCCGAATCTTTACTTAAAGTATGTTACAAGTGATGTGACGTGATATAGGCCGTGATTTTCGATTTCTGCTCATCTCGAATAATGGGACCCACTAGGTGTAACAGCGCGTGGACAAACAAAAAACTTATGTAAAAGACATGCATCACTGTGGACACCGTTATTCCTAGACTCATTACATACAGAGTTGGTGTACAAAAATCAATGCTACTTCAAGTATGCTGTAACGCTGTAGATAATTAAAAAAACTGTCTTTTTTATTTTACCCTTTGCGGTGGGAAGGCGGATTAAACTCTTCAGTTACCGCGCACCCGAGCGCGCGGGGTATGTGGGAGTTGCACCCACTAAACAACCGCCTGAAGCTTAATGAGAACGCATATTTCGAAAATAAACTTAACGATTTTATAAATTCTATCGAATAAGCATATCTACGAGTATATTTTATAATTAGGTACAACTAAATAAAATAAGTTGGTTTTTTCACATTAAGCACCCACTAAACAACCGCCTGAAGCTTAATGAGAACGCATATTTCGAAAATAAACTTAACGATTTTATAAATTCTATCGAATAAGCATATCTACGAGTATATTTTATAATTAGGTACAACTAAATAAAATAAGTTGGTTTTTTCACATTAAAATAAAAATTACTTATATAAATCCAAAAAAAAATTTAATCTTTGTTTAGCGGTTCTTCAATTATGTTCATTCAAAAAAAAGACAAGCATACAAGAAAATAAAGAAATTTTGCCTTCGGATTTCGAAATATCCAATTAATGTCTAATTATTATCAATTATGTATTTTTTTTAAATTATGTTCAGGGATGTTTAATTATAATCAATTATATTTCTATAAATATTTGGGTTTGGGGATGTCTAATTATCTTCAATATATTTAAAAAAAATATTTGGGTCCTAACTTATTATAGGATGTCAAATTATTTCCGATATGTGTTTCAAACAATATTTGGATTCAGGGATCCCTAATTATTCTCAAATTATATGTTTAGGAAATATTTGGTTTTTGTTATGTCTAATTATTTTCAAATATTTAATTAAATAATATCTTCCATGTACAGCCATTTATCATTCCGTTACAGTTTTATATTATTTAGTTATTAATGTGTGATGATGTGTATTAATGTGTAATATTAATGAGTGTCGTGATAGCCCGAGCCGCAGCGAACCTGTTTCAAATCTATAAGGCCAAGTGGTCGTGGTTCGAATCCGGGCATGTACCAATGAGTTTTTTCTGACTTATGTACATTAAATCTCACTAACTCCGTGCCTCGGAGAGCACGCTAAGCAGTCGGTCTTGGTTGCTGTCAATAGATGGCGGTCGTCTCAATCCTCCAACCCGCATTGGAGCAGCGTGGTGGATTCAAGCACCAAACTCTCTCATCTTGAGGGGAGGCCTAAGCCCCTGCAGTGGGGTATAAAAAAGGGCTGATGGAATGTAATGTGTGATGTCCCAAGTATTATTATTATTTATACATAGATTTTATAACAGGACAAACACATGGAAAACAGAGAACAGTAAGAATCATTTTATTATTAGTTAAAATTGGGATAAATTTTTCGATAATTAATATTTCGATAATTTTTCCAGTTAGACTTCATTTCGAATATTCAACTTCACTAGTCAGTCTTGCGCTTGGGCCACTTGCATCCACCAGCAGCCTAAACTCTTATCAGGTCGTAGTGTACCTAGTCTGCCCACGCCACGAACTTCAGTTTGCGGTCGAAAAGTCGCCCAAAGAAACGCCCGAACTAAATTATTATAAAGCTGTCGTAGAGCTATTTTACGACTTATAGTTGTTTCTACCGCTTATATGCAGCCATTTTACAGGTCTTAGAGATTTCTGAAGTCTACATGCTAGTTGGAACAGAAAGGTTCTCTAGTTCCGCACGGAGCGGGAGTTGATTTACTTAACTGTTTTTTCCATGCTTCAGTTCTTCTGCATATTCCTTCCAAAGACTTTGTTTAATCATAGGTATTTGTTTAAAACATGTTTAAAACATCGTCGTCGTGTCGTGATAGCCCAGAGCGCAACGAACCTGTCTCAAATTTATAAGGCCATAGGGCCATGGTTTGAATCCGGGCGTGTACCAATGAGTTTTTCTGACTTAAGTACATTAACTATCACTGACTCCGTGCCTCGGAGAGCACGTTAAGCAGTCGGTCCCGGACGCTGTCAATAGATGGCGGTTGTTACAATCACCAACCCGCAGTGGAGTAGCGTGGTGGATTTAAGCTCCAAACCCCCCCCTCCTTACCCTGGGGAGGCCTAAGCACCTGCAGTGGGGTAACATAGGCGGATGATGTTTAAAACAATATATATCACACTAAAGCGCATATATTATTATCTGTCATAAGCATATTAGTTCAGTAATTAATTTTTTTACAACTTTCCACTTAAGTAAATATGAATACACTCCGATACAAAATAGCAGCATAATGGCAAAACGAATCTTTCGTCGTTGCGCGTACGCATACATTACCTAGCCCTTGACCTATGGGAGCGGAATGCATTGTAATGTAAACACATGTGACAAGTGAAACAACTTTAAAATAACATTTATACTATTTTGTAAATAGGCCGAGATTGTATTTAGTTATTGTGTGAAACTGTGCCATTATTGTGTGTTTTGTGTAGCATATGAAACTTGTATCGCAGAAACGTAGAAAATATTATAATTACACGATTTCACACCGAGATGATTATTACAAAGAAAAAATATATTACATCTTATATATTTCTTTTTATTTTTACAATAATTAACACTTCAGAACGAGCGTTGACTTCGTGTATCTAACTCCAGCGGTATAGTTCAAATCAAACTTTATGGCGGATCGAAATACAATGTTAAATGCGTGCTTGCGTAGGTTCAGTGATCAGTCATATGCATCTCGCTCCACTGAGTAGCGCTACACCTAAAACTGGTTACTGCGACGTGACTTGTGCCTATGTTCACATCCGCCATAAAGGTTGATTGGGACTGTAAAAATAGTGTATAATAATAATAATAATTTTTTCATTTTCTGACGGCAATAAAAAAATCCTAGAACCAAAAGACAGTCATTGGTAATTTTGGAAAACTTGAGTCTAAACCTGTTCTTATAGAATAATGTAAAAGTACATCGCAAATATAAAATATTTTTTTTTTTAGTTTTCACGCGTAGATAGTTGTATTTATATACAAATTGTTTAAAAAAAATACGCACAGAAAACGCGAGCGTGCCTTTAAACATTTTGATATCTCTACATGGTTTACATGTATATACATATTTCATATATACATATATACATATTTCTATCCGCTTCGATAAAAATAAAAAGTGTTTACCTATTTGCGAAAAAACTGCGTCGTTATAACTTCCAAAAAGGAAAAACAAAGAATACACTTTTATTATTACAATATTAGTATGGACTGTTTGTATCGATTTATTGGTAATTTTTTCCAATTACGCGTGCCGAGGCGCAAAGCAGGTGGAATTCCTGCCGAGTTCTGGTTGCGGTGCCGTTTTCCACAATTGTATAAGAACTCCCCTTTGGCGAGGGGAATGAAAATTATCTACGTTATAAGCTTGAATGCACCTGACTGGCATCAGGGGCGCGCATAGACGTATAAACTTGGGTAGTCGGGCAGTTGCCTAACCTGGTTTATAAGTTCAGTCCGTATTTTTTTTAAATTGTGTCTTCAAAAAACCATCGCAAATAAAATATGGATTGATAATGGAATGCTAAAGTGACACATCCATTTTTTTTTGGTTTCTATATTACTTTGAGTCTAGTATTTTTAAACTATTACATTTAGTTTCCTTTTACGAAATGGTCAATTGTCGTTTTATTTTATTGCGATTCTAGGTGGTTAGAGACCCTTAAGTAACTATAAAATAATATATTCATATATTTTTCTGAAGCAAAATTAAAAGAAGGAAAATTTCTAGGTCCACGGATCAGGAAAATTTTGGATACTAAAACATTTGTGAGCTATTCAATGGATGTTGCAAGGCTGCCTGTGATTCTTTTAAACTTGTCGTTCGAGATTTTTAAGTAATACATCATATCAGATTGGATATCAAGAGTTCGTTCCTTTATTGCAGATTCACGAAAGGTTGTGTGTTAATATGTCTCACAATATTATTATTTTTTGTATTTCCATTTGGATTTTTGTTCGAAAATCTCGCAAGTTTGAGTAATACATGTGTTTCACCGAAATCGGCAACTATTTGAAAAAAAATATTTCAAAGATTTTTCAGACCTATTCTACCAGATATCAGACCTATATGCTAGGATACTATTGTTAGTCTGTTGTGAGAGATACAATTATAGGTAATAATAATACATAGGACTTCCCACACAGCATCATCTAGTCCCGAATCAAGCAAGTATTATGCTTGTGTTACGGGTTACTAGACAACTGATATACATACTTAAATATTCTTTATAATATATACATATATAAATATTTTTGCGAAGACACCACATACATATAACAACCAAGACCCGGTACCAGTATCAATATTCATCATATAAATACTGACCCGACCTGGGATTCGTATCCAGGACCTCCAGCTTCATAGGCAGGGTCGCTACCTGTGAACTACCGTATTGCGTATACGCATGCGGCCAGCCACTTGAGTGCGCTCTATTGCGACTACATAAACGCAAACGTGCAAATGTGTAGGTTTCATTTTATAGCCTAACACTCTTCGTAGTACAGGTTGAGGTTGTCGTTTAGCCGGTCGGGTTTCGACTTCTGTGTTGTCATGTCACAACCCGGTACTACTATCTGCGCGGTAGGTCGGGTAGGGTGCGCAGTTGTATATATGCAGATTAGGGCCTCATTATAATAAAAAAAACTGTCGATTAGCCTGCGAGTGTGCGGACCCATAGCCGTTAGTGCCTCGTAAATAAATTACAATGTAAATAATGCAATAGTTGTGTAACTTTCAATTTAAAATGTATTAATTAAAAAAATACCTTCTGCCCCCCCCCCCCCCCCCCTCCAACTACAGCGTGTCAAGATAAAATTGTAAAGTCGTCTTAATAATGAGCGTCTGGACCGGTGCTTTAAATTAAAAAAAACAAGAACACACAAACCTGACTTATCTGAACTTTCCAATGAAATTCAAGGCCGTCGTTTACACTAAATTTGCCATACAAGTTTTAAACTTAAAATTTTATTTTCCATTAAAAAAATAATATAAATTAACCATATAATAAGGCGATTTTTCCATCACTAGCCAAAAATTTTTCCAGGCATTAGATAACATCTGAATGACCCCATTTTCAAAAAGAATATAGAATTATTGATACATCGTGGTTCCTAAGTAAAACATAAAAATATAATTCTACGCATGAGAAAGGTGTAGGTGTAGCGGGAAAGGGATATCCCGCCGGTTGTCGCTGACCGACACAATTGTTACCCAGTTGTGCCCGCCCACGCCTCGCCACGGTAATGGCAGGTAATCTAGATAGCTAAAAATAGATGTCGCTTGTGGCGCCAGCTACAATATGAGTTGTTAAACTCGGAATATTTACGTAATATTTTCAAGAAAATTTTGCAATAATTTACTGATTTGAGTTATTCCAAGTTTAGTCGTTTACGCTGAAAATTAATGGCGTTGCCGGTCACTATGAATGTCAATGTCGATTGATTAGATTGAAGTCTACATTGTAAAATTCTCTTTCAATCTTAAAAATGAAATCTAAATTACTACTTTTAATTTATTTTTAAAGAAAAGCTCCCATTGTCCCTTGCCTCTATTTTCTGTGCTCTTGATCTAGCAGCGTATTCGATCAACGATTGGCCTAGTGCTTGGAGATCCTAACTGCGGAGCCAAGAGTCGCGGGTTCGCTTCCCGCCCGGAACAAATATTTATGTGCATGAACATATCTTTTTGTTTCGTGTCGGGGTTTCTTGAAAAATATATATATATTATAAAGAATATTTAAGTATGTATATCAGTCGTCTGGGTACCCATGATACAAGCTTTAGTTTGAAATAAATGACGCTGTGTGGGATGTCTCAGGTAATGCGAGAGACTTTGTGATAGGTCACATCATATTACCTTCCAGTGAAAAAGTAATACGAAAATTATTATTTTTAACATTTTATAATGATGAATGTCAAAAAACAAACTTTGTATAACAATCTAATGTACACTGGGAGATTGAGTTTTTTTATAGTATTATCTTTTTATTATATCTTCTTTTTCTCACGTGCTTTTACATTTTTATCGTAAATAGCTTTTCGACTGTGGAACTACAATATTAATCAACAATTTTTATTAAAAAAATAGACTAAATACTGAATTTTCAACTTCAATAAATACCGAAATTTTCAACTAGTATATATAGCCTATTAATCCATAATAATATGATAGCCAAACTCAAAAGCGCCGCTTGGCTTAAGCCACGCCTTACATCCCTAACATTCAATAATTTTTTGGCGCCATATTTGAATATTTTAGTTCTAAGTCGTAAGATTTTCTAAAAATGGTCTGCGTGGTGGTTTTAAGCTCTAAACCCCCTCACCTAGGGGGAGGCCTAAGCCCCTGCAATGGGGTATAATGTACTGATGGAATGTAAGTGGTTCTAAAAGAAAAAGAAACACGTATTTCATTATTTTCACCAAACATACCTAATATTAAAATTTAAAAACGATAAAATCACCTGGTATATTTCGTGTACTCAGCACCGACTAAAATAGGCATCTTGTAAAATATTTGGCTTTAAAAATAAATCTTAATCTTTACACATCAGGTAAAGCTCTTTTGGTTAATAAGTTTGCCGACCACCGACTGCTATAGGGCTTTCCTTATCGACCCTCCATCCCATACATCCGCTCTAATTAAGTCTTTCGTTGCTCTTCTTAAATTATCTTAAGAAAATAAAATCGATCGTGATCAGAGCTGCATTTACAAAGTTTTCTGTTCGACGTTTTCAAAATATATATTTTGTATTTACAAACCCGTGGTCAAACATGCCATCTGAATTTACTATAGGCTTAAACCTTACCAAACCGGTACCATAACTTATGCCGTATTAAAAAAAAAATGGTGACCGTGAGGTGATTCGTTTATGCAATAATTCACAGCGATATAAACTACGAGTTTATTGTAATTAAATATTATTCATTTAAGTATTTTACTTTTTAGGGTTCTGTAGCCAAATTGTACGAAAGCGAAACTTTTTTGAAAACGGAATTTCGCCCTGTTTATCTGTCTGTCTGTCACAGACGAAACTATTGGCACTACAAGTGGGCGTGTAGTGAAATAACGATTTTTTATGTAGGGCGCCATACATTTAATTGGGGACGCGAAAAATTCCATTTACATGGTGTGTATAGATAGGTCTATAAAAACTATACGGATATTCTAAAATGTCTTCTTTTATTTAAGAGAAGTGTGTAGTAAATTTCCATACGAACGGTGTTAATAATTGTACCCCATTAAACCTTAACCGATGAGCGCAAAAAAATTGTATGGTATTTTGATCAGCAAAAACCAGGTTTATGCTTTTTTAATTTTTAAATATTTTAATAGATCACAAGAAAAAAAAATGACGTTTTTTTAGAAATTGTTTAATTTTTTTACATGTTCAACATTTTTTTTTAATTTTCACAACCTGTTGTGAAAATTCAATTAGGTTCATGTTGACCAGGTTGTGAAAAATGAAGCGACTTGGAAAAAAAACACGCACATTTAAGTTTTCTTTTAAAACATATGATAAACCTAGTTTTTGTTGATCAGAATACCATATAAATTTTTTCGTAAGGTTTAATGGGGTGCAAGCGTTAACGCCGTTTGTATGGAAATTTACCACTACACACTCCTCTTAAGGCGATGTTAGAAGCTGAGGACGGCATTTTCAAACAACGATATCGCTTAAAGTATTTCATGTATCTTAAGTCTTTAAAATATATTAAATCACTGTCATCGTTTTATACGACCTTCGTTTTGAAATTATTATTTAATAAGTTTTACAGATTAAAAATGAATCGTAAAAATACCTCTTAAAAATCCATTTATCAATCATTGTAGCTGAGTAAGAAGTTTGTTATAGTTGAAAAAAATATATTATATAGATTTGATAATTCTGTATTCGATGCTCGTTTTGTATTTTTCAATAGGCATTTCAATTAGAAAAAAATAAATTTTAATAATTTTGCACTTACGCCCTTTAATTTCAAGCGGTGCGCTAATGTGCGTCTCGCTTGTGTAAAGCACGAAATCGTATAACAAGGTATGTCGCCTTTGGGGCCAGTGGGCGGCGACATTCTGAATTTTCGTTGGCTTATGACATTCTCTTAAGCCAATAGTAGTACAGATATGCGCATAGTTCTAAAAAATATGTCTCTTTCGTTTAACTTTTCAACCATGAGGTGGAAAATTCTGAAAAAAAATTAAGTTAATATATCTTGAAAAATACTTTCAAAGCAAATTGATTTATTTCAAAATCATTTGTTCTTGAATTTATAATTTCAATTTTAACCATGGACGTTCATTCCCTTCACTTTGCGTGGTGTGACACGAACTTGGCTTTTTTTTGTTACTCGAATAGAATTGAATAGTTTTCACAAAAGTTTAAAACTAGTTATGGTAAACTAGAGTTGGTATTGCGCGTGTATAATTCCGTACTTGCCTTTAGGTAGTGAACTACAATGTTATAGGTATATCCTAATAATGTGTATATCCTTTTTTTCAATTTAGAAGTTTTGCTAGCTAAAAATGATCAAAGCGACAACGCTAATACGTTTTGTAAAAACTTTATAAAGTTAATACAGATTATTCCTTCGCAATTTTATTAGTCTTGATAAAGTTTTTACAATGTAAGAACAATAAACTGAGACGGTCTAGGGACCCATTCAATTTCTTGTTCCGTCGCTTGGACGTAATGCTTTCGCAAATATATATATAAATAGAGCAATTGGGTCTGTGGATTACATTATGTGTTATTTAAAGAGCAAAGGAAATTCTGAAATTATAATTTAAAAAAAAAAAAAAACTTTTATATGTGTGTCCCGATAACTTTAAGGACACCAAAATATGTTTAAAATAAAAATAAGATTCAAGTTGATTTTTTTCCAATTCAAGTTTGCAGTATCCAGAGATTTTTTAATTTTTTTGATATTAACTAGTTTTAGGCGGGTTTGCACGTATGGATTATTTATTGTACAGCTCCGCGTCTTAAAATGGCAGCCTGATGGTTTAGTATATTTACTATACCATCAGCCTATTAATGCCCCGTTGAAGAGGCTTAGGCTTCCCCTCGGGAAGAGGGGCTAGTAGCTTAATCCACCAGGCCGCTCCAGTGCGGGTTGGTGGATTATATTGATATATTTAATTTAATATATTTTAATGGGAAACTTTCATAAAATTGGTATAATGAATTGAATTAATTAGCGTACAAATAAAAATATAGAGACAAGAAAATTGCTAATTTACTTTTAAAAGTTGCTATATATATAGTAGGTACATTAGAATAAATTTTCTCATAATACTTTTTATTATAAACAGGCTATCTATTGGTTTCCGATGAATATTCTCACATTCTGTTTGTTTTTAATTCACATTCTATTTTCAACTGAATATAAAATGCTTCTTAAGCCGTTTCAATCCCAGCAGTATCTTATTAGCTTTGATCTATGACTTAGTTGGCGACCGCAAAGTGTGATCATGTGACCAGTTTTGCTCAAAGCCCTTTTAAATGAATTAAGCGAATTTGTTCGGCATTCGAATATAACACTTCGATTTGATGAAAATACGGTTCATATTACACTAACTGGTAACAACGTTCAAAGCTAGAAAATATAAAATAATAAATCCTCCATTCATTATCACTAAGGAAGGATTAAAGTGAGAAATTGCTTTAACATTCAATAAAATAGCAACTTTGTATGAAAATTCTCGCTTACTTTACAAATACTAGATGTTTGTCACTCAATCATGCGATAACCAATACACTGGTTATTCACGCATTTATGATATGGGTGATAAAGTTTCTATAAACTGTATAATTCTATAAATTAAGGAAAGTTCTCTAATTGGTCTAATACTTTGTACATGAAAATTTTCCTTATTATGAAATCATAGTAATTATTCTAAAACTAGCTGTGCCCGCGACTTCGTACGCGTGGACTAGGTTTATCTTGACGGTTACAAAACGCAACATGACGCCATCGGCTGCAACACCGGGCAGGCACGGGCGCGTAGTGGTATAAGGTTTCCCACAAAAAAAATTCTAAAAATGTAATATCTTTTGATTCTGTGGATCGATTTTGATGAAATCGATTCTACAGTTATTATATTTTGAATCTAAAGAATGGCGTCTGCGTGATGCGCGTACAAAAAACGAACAAACAAACCGACAAACAGACAGAATTTTTACGTTCTATTACTTATTTCTCACGTCTCTCAATATATTTTTTTTTAAATCGTTAATGTACATACACGGAAATTCCACGATTTTATTATATGTGCAGATGTGCCATTACACATGTGTGATGTGTAATTGGAACAAACGTAAACTTAGTCCTGCTTGTCGTTAGTGCATATGTAATGTTAAAAACATAAATTACAAAGGTAATAAACTTTCACAAAAAAAAATATAAATCGTAATACAAATTAAAAAAACCTCACTATGCGAAAATTGTGCTCCAGAATTAACTGTTAGAAGTTATAACAGATTACACAATATAGATAGTTTTTCTGCTACAACAGACACTCGAGTCGAACGTTCCGATGGGCGTATCTTTTTTTTTAAATCACTGCCTACCATGTGTAGTATCATAAACACAGAAGTTAGCCATAAAAAAATATCTTCAGGAAGTTTCAGAACTAAAGTAGCTAAGTCATTTGTTAATTTAATAAGAGATATATTTCCAAATCTAATTAGATAAATCTAGCAAGCACTAAATTCAATGCAGTGACATTTTCGCAGAAAACATGCATCTTAGTTGGACATCACATTATTTATAACGTCTTTGATGAATAACTCATATAGAATGCTGGACTCGTGCAGCTGGTAACATAGGCTATTAGTTACATAGTATCATTGCAGGTTTGCTATAAATGGTTTATAAAAACTGTAAGCATTTATTTATAATTATTTTTGTCCTTCGTTCTTTACCCTGGTTCGTTTAACGTACTGTCATGTCGTGTTTGATAAGACTTATAATTTGTCTGTCAATGGAAACGCGTTCAACATTGTTTTACGGTTACACAGTTACAGGCCCCTTAATTGTATAGACTTTGTGGATCCTTCACAAAGGGAAGATTTTAGTATAGGTACTTATGCAAAGACGGGAGTTAAGAGCATTTTCTTTTGATTGAATTTCTACATGTTGTATAGGAAACAATATACAATCAAATTTAACAGGTTTCCATTGTCTGCTATTAAACCAATAACAGAAGCTTTCCAAGGGGTATAGCATTGCCCTTTTCTCTCACCAGGTGGCGCATGAGTGACGGTAGGCACTCAATGGACTGTCAGTTTCATACAAAAGTTTGAATTTTTATTAACATATCTATATATAAATATATTTATAAAATATAAATGTCACAACATGTAAAGGAGGTACTTTCGCCGAGAGCGCCATCTGCAAAAATTTTGCGTGACACGCCTCATTGATAGATTTTGCAATCATTTTCATTGTTTTACGTATGATAGCATGTGGTGACAGTGAATTGAAAAACAGGTATACCTATTTATCTATGTGGTATCTTAGAAGATGGTATAGTGTGAGATAGTAGGAAGTGGTATTAAATGATAGGAAATAGTAGAAAAGTTTTCCTACCTTTTCAACCATTTTTTCACTACCCTTGCAACCAACCTTATACGCACACCAAAGCGCGTGTTCTTACAATGCCATCCGCACACATTGCTGTTCGCGAGCCTCACATTGTTTCTTCGTGTGTTTTATCCGCTTTTTGTTCTATAATTAATCAGAGATAGACACGACGACGATCCCTTTACATTGTATGCACGTCGCACGGAATGCAAGCGAGAATGTCCGTACGCGACCGAAAATAGCCGATAGCAATTTTGTCGCGACTTATCCACCAGGGCCGTACTGTAATAATAATGAATTTAAATAAATGTTTTTTTATTTACCATAAATATATGAGTCATCAACATTGCAGTACGTTATAACCACTATACTCACGACATAGTGAGAAAACATTTTAAAAAAACTTTTTTAAGTTACTAAAAAAATACGATAAATTATATGTACAATGAAATAGTTACAGAATCGACAGTTTATTGCAAATGATATAAACATATTAAAATATATATAAAACAAAGTCCTCCAGCCGCGTCTGTCCATCTGAAAGCGATGAACTCAAAAACTACCGAACGGATTTGCATATATATATATATGGTTGTCACCAATGGACATAGTGATTTAAGGTAAATGTTTATGTGTACAATTCATTAATGTTTTATTTACATTGTTTGAAATAAAACGATGGTTGTTGAAGATGTCAAAAAAACTTGAGCTGACTATGGGAGCTTTCATCGAAAACACTGCTTAATCCTTTTGAGATAAAACAAAACAATTTATAAAGGAATTCTTCCTTTTTTATAGGTATAAGGAAGAGTTCGCAGTGGCATAGATGTTTATTTTAAAGATAGCTTGTTATACCTATTTCAATATTTAAAAAAATGACCACAATATAATGTGGTAATTGAAAAGCTATTTACATGGATATGATTAACCTTAAGCATTTCGTGCACATTATCATTGCCCTTTACACCATATAATTTAAATTACTGTGTTTGGAGTTATCGCAAAATTAAAACTATCGCGCGACAAAATAAGTTCAAGCGGTCCCTTACCGACGCGACACACGTGTTGTAATTAGGCAGAAGTTATCAATATTGTACACAAAAATATTTTAGTTTGTTTTGTGTAATAAACAATAATAAATTAAAAATACTTCAAGTAGAATGAACGTATGTTGCATTTAAATATAATTAAATATAATCCACATGCTCGACGCATAAAACTGATACCCCATTATACGACCACAATAATTGCTTACTTTGGAACTAGATGGCGCTGAGGGAGATGTCCCAGGTATTATTATCATATTGTTAAAAGCTAACGAATTACGTGATCTTGAAATTTTGCTAGACAATAAGCTTCAATTGAATGTTACGTTTGTTATAGTCGACAGAACACACAAAGTGTTGGGGGTTTCTGAAGCGTATATGTCTGTCTATCTTTCTCGATGCGCAGTGTCAATCTATTGTTATATCAGAAGTGTGGTCGAATATAGTAGCATCGTGTGGTTTCTGTATTATAAAATGTATAAAGAACGAGTTGAAAGTGTTCAAACAAAATTTCTATAATTTTTTAATTACCGCACCCATACCTTTGTGTCTGATTATTAAGAGAGATGTCGTCAACATAACGTACTCACTCTGGTTGAGCGTTAAGAGCTATTGGATATGATGTTCTCGTATAATAATATATGGCTAATCCCACACAGCGCCATCTAGTCTCAAAGTAAGCAAGTATTATGCTTGTATTATGGGGGTACTAGACGATTGCTATACATACTTAAATACTTTTTAATGATATATACATATAGGCATTTTTACACCCAGACACTGAACAAATAGACATGTGATATATGATGACATAAACCCACAATTTATACTGTCCATTTTATTATACTTACACGCCTTTTTCATACTTACCGTTTTTACTTATTAAAAATTTGTTAATTATTTAAAACTTGTATCTTTTAATTAATACTGTATGTGAAAGCTGCTAATTCCCCAATAAATAAATAAATAAATAAATAATGAGACCGTGAATCCTTTGTGCACGGTAAAAGTATCATTTTTTTGACTATGTGGTAGAAATTTGACCTCTATGCGATATTAATTTAACTCTGTTGTGTCGCACCCTACTAATATTTCACGTAAATATACGTAAAATATAAAAAAAAACCACTGTAGCCACTGAAAGAAATTTTTTGATATTCAAAGGTCGACATTCCGAACATTCATTGTGTTAGTTTTCGTAATACGTTGTCATTATAGCTGCTTGCGAAAAGCGTCTCGTAAAAGTGATTTAGAGTGAAAATGCGTGGAAATTAAACTGTTATGAGTATTAATTTAAAATGTTATTATATAAATCTAGTATATAATACATTTGTTTAGTGAATTCATTTATAAATACGGCCGAATATTATAGTAATTACCATGAAATGTAACTTAAAAATATCACGTTTATCGTATTGAATGATAATTAAAATGTGCGGTTTCACAAAAATACACATTTACAATAATGTTGTATATTTCTTAGATTCGTGAATGTGATCATTTGTAACACAAGTATTATGCCATGTAAATATATGTTTAATATAATAAATAATAGTCGTGTATTTATAAAAAAAATACGGAAGGTCAGTAGACCATGCCTCCAAAATAGCTTTTCATATTTTCCGTGACTAAATTTTCGTGTGTTTCATTAAGCTTATTTTTAATCTCGAATGTTAGAATGTGTATTTGTTTGTGAAACGTGAATAGCGTATTCGAAAGTAATTTAGATTTAGATCTCGCCTCTCAAAAATTTACTTTATACTTTTAATAACTCGTTAAAATACCACATTAAAATATATTTATTTTTAAAATAATTTTATAAAATATAATATCAAGGTTTTATTTTATATATTTTTTAAATATATAAATCTCAAGGTCCTCGAGTAGATAGCTATAACGTAAATTTCTTGGTTAGGTTTATCATTATTTTGTAATGTTTTCCAGAGATACTTTTAAACATTAGGAAATTGATTTGGCCACCTATATTATAATCGATTCTCAATTGACAAATCTCAATAACACATCCTAGGGTCAAATATTTTCGGACCCTCTGAATAACACTGAAAGTTTCAGGTTTATAGAATTATATTATAGGTTTTCTTCCAATATTATAGGTTTTCTTCCAAGAATGTATACCATCAAAATATCAAGATAATTTATATTACACAAACATAATTTCAAAAATAAGAAGTATTTGCTAATAATATAATTTCCAATGGGCAACAGTTATTCAGATTTATATCAAGCCCTACAAATAAATAAAGTCATTTATTACCATTATTTAATATCAGGTGAATTCAAATTAGAGGGTCGTGATATTTAAAATCAGAAAATTAAATAGACTCTCCTTTACAAATTTTCTGAATTTCTTAAGAAAACCGCATCAATATTGTTGTATCATTCCTTGTTGTTGATTTGAAGCGAGAATCAAACAATTTAAAAAAATGTTTTTTTTTTAAACTAATTTCGATTTTTATAAACGGAAATTACCGACCATTAAAATCCTGTGATTAAATCTTATACAACGTATCCAAATAAATTTTAAACAAGCAAGTATTTAAATAAAAATTTTGTCAAATTATAAATAACCATTTCTAAACCATATGAATAATAATAATAAATATTATTACTATTAACAAAATACTAACAACCTATCCAACGTACGAGGTTAAAATAATATACCATCAATAATTTACGGCCCAAGCCAGGGCGGCGCGCATGGTAGTGGAAGGAATGAATCGATCACTTTTACACTTCTAGCGCAACTCAATGAGCAATACAGGTACCCGAGTAATAAAGCACAAATACGGCAGTTGGATATTATACAAAATAGGGTGACCATATTTTTAATGTCAATTTTTTTTATTATAATAGTTAATAATGATAGTATCAGGTACCATTACCCACGCGTTCTTACCCCGATACTCCATTGGCTTGTGTAAGATAATACACTAATTTACAATTACTATACACAAATATGTGCATGTGTGACACTGTCAGGAGAAATTATCGTAGGCCGGTTGAGTGATCTCACTTAATTTCACAGAGACAAACAAATTATAAGCCTATCAGTGTACGCATAGTGAAATATTTTAATTCTATGTACTGTTATGTTAGAAGATGTTTTGGAAGAGTACATTCAATAAGCAGTAAGCGTCACTATGACAATTTTTTTGTTCGCAAAAACGAATCTATAGATAGATTTGTATTTTTGGTTCACGGATCTATTTGCTTTATATTTTTATCGAAATATACGAAAATAATGAGCGCAATCCTCAATACGGATAATCGTTAATCCGTATAAATGAGGCACGAATAATCGAGTTTCCACAATAGAAGTAATAAAATAGAAATTGTGCAATTGTTAGACGTGATCCTATCAATGTATGCAAAATGATTGTCATTGTTCTCACGGTAATAACGCATTGTAACGCCTTATTAACCCTTCGATGGCATTGCATCGAGAATGTTGTGTAGCATTTCATTGAGGCCACGAATCGACACAGTAGGTATATGCACTAATTGTTACAAATAATATATTAATAAAGAAATTTGAAAAAAAAAACACCAATACAGGCTTTTTTATTTCTTAAAAAAATAAATACATAGAATAGAGGTCATGAACACCGTTAGGAGTAAGAAGTTAGGCTATTTCATTCCTCTATGAGGAACCAGAAATATCACATACACCGGTTAATGATGCAAAGCAAGATTCAGAGTAAAACACCCCCTGGTAGAAGGAAAACATCCTGGTTGAAGAACCTGAGAGAATGGTTTGGTCAAAGCACCAAATCGTTGTTTCGTGCCGCAGCGTCCAGAGTGCAAATCAATTTCATGATGGTTAATCTCCTGTCAAGAAGAAAACACCTGAAAAAAAAAGAATAAAATAAACCATTGCGTATAATACGTCAGTATTATACAATCGTAATATTAAAAATATGAAGATAAAAAAAAACTGTTATATTTTTTATTCAATACTTTTTTGCGTATTAATATGATCTCATATGAACTCTTGTACTCATAGAAGTGAAAATCACATAAGGTAGACCCTAGAACACACACTACGCTTACGCTGCCTTATACACTTAAGTGTAGTTAACGCGCCACTTTTAGCAACAGCACTTGTTAGAGGTCCGGTATAATGTTAATTTTAATAAAGAAAAATTACTGAGAACGATATCGATAACTCGGCCTCTTTATTTCTCCTTCTCGTGACTTACTGTAGCTATTCGTGTTGACCCTTCCCACACTTCACCGTATGTTTGCGGCTCACAACTTTGTGTAATTATTTATTTCCATAGCACTCGTTCTACTATTTATTATATTATCCCTACTTCTATATTTGTACTTTTTATTCGACCAGCTGATAATCAAATAGCTTTATTTCGTTGTTATGTAACATAATCTTGAAATACGTCATAAGAGTGAATTTTATTAGTTTGTGGAAAAACGTCACCACGAAGGCGCATTCAAAAATGCTGGTTCCTCTCAGAAGAATACGCAAGAAATTGAGGGACGCTCTTTTTAACAACATTATAATATATTATTAATATAATTAGTATATTGTTATAATCGGGTTAATTCTGGTCTAAAATAGTGATACGGGTCGCTTTCTACCATAGAATACTTAAACATGTTAGCGACGAAAAGTAAATTTAAAATACTGTATTGGAAAACCACGATAACTTCGCTATTTCCTCGTATTTTAATGAGCTTTGTAGTACTTCCGCATCGACCCGACAGTGTTACTTGGCACCTTATTTTTTTAGGTCGAGACATAAATTATAATTTAAGGTAGTTATTACACGTTTCTGCGCTCGTTATCTTTGGTGAAAATGTTGCCTCTCCTTTTTTTAAAATCCAATGGCGGCTTCCAGACGTGTTGTGTAGCAAGGCAATATTATATGTCGAGTGGTGATGGTAATTTTTTTCGTCAACTCACGTAATCGAAGCAAAGCAGACCACCCGCCTCCCCGATCCCCCTTCACAAATAATATTTTATCGATTTATTTATCAAAAAACTGTCACATCGGTGAATGTATAAAAAACATGAATATCTCTATAATTAAGTAACTATTTAATAAATGATTATCGCCATTATTTTAAAATATGGTTCGTATTAACAATTTCTTCATCAGCCCATTTTACCTCACTGCAGGGGCTTAGGCCTCCTCCAGGGTGAGGAGGGGGTTTGGAGCTTAAATCCACCACGCTACTCCACTGCGGGTTGGAGATTGTAACGACCGCCATCTATTGACAGCGTCCGGGACCGACTGCTTAACGTGCCCTCCGAAGCACGGTGTCAGTGATATTGTGTACTTAAGTCAGAAAAACTCATTGGTACACGCCCGGATTCGAACCATGGCTGTATGGCCTTATAAATTTGAGACAGGTTCGTTGCGCTCTGGGCTATCACGACACGTAAGTGCGAAGTGTGTATCCGCTTATCTTGATTATGCGCAACAACTTAGGGTGCTATAGCGTATACGAACTACACGCAGTGACCTAGCTTATAAACACCAATCACGCAATACTTAGTTTGTATCAGACAATTGCGGGTATCTCAAGTCAACGTATCTTCCTTGGAAAAATTGTCTTTGAAATTATTTTTGCTTTTCTGCTTGCTTGATTTTTTTAATACAGTTTTGGAAAAGTTTACGGGGAAGGACACATTATTAACAAATTCAGGAGCTCATATATCACGAAATATTGACTTACATAAAAAGTCACTATAAAACCTTCATTGTATTTTCAATGATCGGACTACAGGTAACTCAAACTATAGTTTAAGCGAAAAAAATAATATGATATATTATATAGGCGATATATGCGGGTTGTTCGGCTGAACATAGTCCAAACTTATAGTGTGTAGAGCTTATCAAATTAAACAAAAAGTTTCAAGTGAGCAGATGGCGCAAATTAACGGTTACCGAGAAAAACATGTTTAAAAGTTCATTTTATTATCACCTTACTTCTTTTTGAAATTTTTGTCTATAGTAAGCTGTACTGTCTACATGCTATATAATTTAAAACTACGTTTATCCGGACATACCGTATATATATAATAATATTCGTCCCTTAGTTAAAGAACCAACACTATACAATTTACTTTAACAATTTCTCTATAGTTATATAGTTGTATTGCCATTCATATAAAAAAACATCTGCCTGTGAAATTCCACGAGGAACGATGGAATGATGGCGGAGATATACAGCCTTTGACATGCAGAGAGACGGACGAACACGACAAGAATTACAAAGAGTTCGTTTTGCCATATGACTACAGAGCCCTAAAGCGGCATGCCCTTTGTGTATCCGATGTAGTAATAAGTAATGGTCGATCGATGGCAGTTACATCGAATTACCACACAACAAAGTTGCTGTCCGGTGCACTGTAACAGTAACCGGTTAGTCGTGCGGTCGTAGGCGCCAACTGCAGACTCAAAAGTCGTGGGTTCGATTCTCAACGGAAACGAATATTTATCTACCTTGCATGAACTTGTGTATTTGTTCCCTTCCTGCCAGGCTGTATAATATCTATATATATATATATATATTTATACGTAATATACGTATATAGATAGATAGATATTAGGTATAAAAAATATTTAAACGTATATCAGTTGTCTACCCATAGTTCAGGCTTTGCCTAGTTTGGGACTAGATGACAGTACGCAGATGTCCGTAAGCAGATTTTTTCACTCATCTAATTGGATGTATTCATCAGAGCACAGTCTGACGAATTTTCGTATACGTTTTAATTCCTATGTATTATGTCGTTAAGTCATTGCTTTTTAGTTGACATTTTGTTTTGCTGATTGCTGTACAAAAACTTGAAACAAAAAACTTCCTTGCAGCGGAATAAATGTTTTTTTAACCAGAATTTCATGATTAAAAAAAGAAGAAAACGTTTAGTAATTAATTTAGATTGGTTATGGTTAGTGGAACTTTGAATTTTATTAATAATAATCAATTCAAATGATAAAATAAATAACTTGGGCTAGAAAATAGGTACTTATTTCAGTATGGATACATCCATTTTATTCTTGTGGCCTTTTTTAATTATATTTCTTTTTGTATACATAATCCAAAAACATATTACTTAACAACGTTTTTAACATTATTTGAATATCGATAATTATTAAATAATAATTTTACTCCAATATGACAATTAATTTAAACAAAATTTTGAATTTTTTTAAATTTTTATGTAAGCGTAATTTTTTTCGTATTTGTTATTTACGTTAGATGTTAGAAAACTATAAATAATGTTGTTTTAAATGCAGTGCCATCTAGTCCCAAAGCAAGTATTATGTTTGTATTGTGGGTACTAGACGACTGATGTACATACTTAAATATGCTTTATAATATATGCTTATATAGATGTTAGACACGGAACAAATAGACATGTAAATGCAACACAAATATGGGTCTCAGGCGGGAATCGAACTCGCGACCTTGGTTCTGCGGTCAGAGTCTCTAACCACTCGGCCAATCGTTCAGTTTTGTATGTATGTCATTACGTTTTGTAGGTAATTAGTGTAAACTAATTTATACAGTAGATATTTATATTGAGTTCGTAAATAATTTTAGTAGAGTACTAGCGACCTGCACCGGCTTCGCACGGGTAGCAAAGCATGTAATCCGTAGTGTTTTTTCTGCGTAGTGTCCTATCAGCTTGTTGAGTCGAACATGTGGTTTGGATTTAATTAGATTCAATTGTAACTTAAATTCATCCTACTTGGAGTATTTTTAATGTATTTTATTTCCAATTCCATAAATATTTGAAAAAGTAAAGAATAAATACTTGAAAACAAACTGCAATATTTCTTTGTATACAACATTGATAACTTCAACATATCCTCGCGTGTCGCGTTATCCGGTATGCGGTGCGGTGCCGCGCGATATTTATATTTCGTGAAAGCTCCTAAGATATTAATTTAAATTGTATAGTGTAAAGGGCAATTATAATGTGATTGAAATGCTGAAGGTAAATAACGTATTTAATTTGATAAGGATTAGTACTGTATCCGTATAAATTGTATTCCAATCAGCTCATCACATGACACCATTTTTTTAAATATAAATTAGGTATAGTAAGTTATCCATAAAAGATAAACATATACTATCGCGGACTTTTCTTTACTCCTATAAAAGAGACACAATTCCTTCATACATTATTTTATTATATCTCAAAATGATTCGGCAGCGCTTTCGATGAAAGCTCCCAGCCGGCTTGATTTTTTCCGACTTCTTTAACAATAATCGTCATATTTTAACAAATTTCCACAAAACATTAATTAATTATACACGTAAACCTTCCTCTTCAATCATTCTGTCCATTGGTGTCAACTATATGCCAATCCGTTCGGTAGTTTTTGAGTTTATCCCGTTCAGACAGACAGACAGACAGACAGACGCGGCGGGGTACTTTATTTTATAATATGTAGTGATGTAGATAGGTATCTTAATAGAAATGATAGTAATATTACTGAAATGAATAAAATGTTTTATCATTATAATAATTTTGTAATAATTTTATTTCGCTGCATACTCCGATGACATGCGGTGTGTTGCATTATAAATCGTAAATATTATACGTCGGTCGAAGCCATCTACAGCGACAAGTTTATTTCAATGGAAGAAAATTGTTATGTATTTACTTTGTTGTCGAAACCAATAAATTTGAAATATATTCTTTTCATTACTCATAATCGAAATGTCTGCTTGAAGTTACCTGATCAGTGGGATGAAAACAGTACTTTTCGTCCTTGGGAAACGATTTTCCCTGCTATCAAAAAAACTATGTAAGCCATGTCCCAACTTATTTATACAGCAACTCTGTTAAATCGCAGCGTAAAATTGCAATAAAAAATATGAATAATTTTAGATTTAGATAAAATTATAAGTATAAACCTTAAATAATAATTTATTTAATACTTAATTATAAGTATAAGGTCTATACTTATAATTTAATCGAAATCTAAAATTATCATATTTTTTATTGCAATTTTACGCTGCGATTTAACAGAGTTGCTGTATAAAAAGTTGGGACAATTTACATAGATTTGAGCTAGATATTTACCATCATCAATGAAAAAAAAATACTGGCTGGTAGAATGCCACACAGTAAAAGAAACATAAATAAGGCGAGAAAGTGGCAATTCTATCTTCAGTTGTTTTGTCGAGTGCTAATTAATTACGTATACAGATATTTGTATAAAATGAGTTCATCAGATTTTGATATGGATTAACGCGTTTTTTTTTTCATTTCCCTCATATTCGTAATGAAACGCAGAATATTTTCCTCGCACGAAAGACATATTTAGGCACTCGAACTATTAGCGCGCTCGCCATGGAAACAAATGTCGCCGGTTTCACACCAGTACAAAACAGAATTTCTTTGGATTAACGCGAATTCTCTACGATGCAAATAGGTTGCGGAGATGCAAAGAATAGACACACCAGATCGCATTGAAGGGCACGCGTGCCACGCCTACACAATATTCTTAACCTACTCCGAGTTCTCTAATCGAAACCTTGACGCAACATTGTTGTAAATCCCAATCAGCACAGCCCAAGAAATAACAATTTAAGGCCCGGGTCTCGCTAAAATTAGAGCGAGAGACCCTACGTGGTAGTATCAGAAGGAAAAAAAATGAGATTTATAACATTGTGAAATATTTGTTGTTTGTTTTTATGCATTTAAAACAGGTTCAATTTGTTATAAATATTGATTAATTTGAAGTTAAATAAAAATAAAACTATTGGTTGCTAGACAATTTTGTTGCGTATCTGTTAGTGTCATTTTACGTGAAATATAATAATACCATGTAGAAATATTACTGTTGAGATAACAGTAAAAGTCATATTTATCTACGATCTATAATACACTTTTTTTTGTAAATGTAGTATCGAAAATAAACGCTTGAAAATATTTGAATTTAAAGCTTAAATTGAGACAAAATTGAGACCCGGATGTTAAGAGTGTGCCCTTTTCTAGACGTGTAACCGACGACGCGACGTAACGAGTGTTGAGTGTCACCCTTGAAATATATTAGCGACGTTCATTCGACGTGAGAATAATGACTGGTTGTCGGAGAGAACCCGAGGTGAAGTGCCTACGCATTAATATCGAAAACTAGCCATTCTGTTTGTGTTGTAAATAGTTTGTTTGCTCACTACATTGTCACTATCACCTGAGTTCAGAAATCCTGGTCGTTAAAAATTTACTGACAGGTACTTGACAGTTTGACCGATTTATTCATTCATTCGCTATCGCATTCGGATGTATTGCCAGAAGTTTAGTGTTGTCTCTTTCCAACCCATTGACGTTTTCAAATTAAAAGAAATTAAGAAGAATACGACAGAAGTGAAAACTATACGAATATACAATGACATGCGTATTATATTAAACTACTCACAAACAAAATACTAATTAAATACTGACTGTATACCTACAGTTGAAATATTATAATGTAAATATAAAAAATGTACCCGTATTACAATACATATTAAGAAAACCCAATTCTTGAAACGATGCAGTCCTTGTTAGACAGTAAACGTCCAGTAAATATCCGATTTAACGTCACCAACTCGAGGGCGTGACGGTTCAGTTTCGTTCGATATTCAGCGAAAGTGAGCCTAAGGAAATTTTCAAAAAAACTAAATAAAAGGATAATGATATTACATATTAAATAATGATATTACACTTGAAACATTGGTTTACTCTTTTTGACACACGATTGTTAACAAAAGTTTCAGAAGTCGGGTGTAAATCTATGTGTACTGAGTTGAATTGTTTGACTTTTATTCTGTATGGCGAATAAAATATTTTTTTTATATATATATCGTAATTAACCTTAATCACTTCTTAACAAGGTAAAGATATATTTATCTCTTTCTTCTCCGCTCTTCGCTTGGTAATTCAAAACTGAATTGAGAATCCCGCTATAAATAAGCTCGTATTGAGAAAAAGCTCATATTTTGAAACCACAGACAGACGCTTTTTCTGTTTTATTAATGTGTATAGAATACATGATAGATGATGATATATATACAATTACTGTGCTCTCCGAAAAGTACTCTCTCTCTCTGCCTATTAAACTCCATCAAAATCAGTTTAGCCATTTCGGATATTAGCCCGAATCAACAAACAAACAGAAAGACATAACTTCAAAAACGCATGTTCGGGTTTTGTTAAGGTTTGGTAAGTTTTGGAATCACGTATAGAATATTCTAATTTATTTATATGTACCTATATACATATTATTATAAGAGGATGATTGGCGATTTTTTTTTATTAATAACAGAAAAATGTCTATTCTATTATAATAGGTTCATTACATCATTGATTTTTAATTCAATGAAAAGAAAACTAATTGAATGTAGGTATAATAATGAATCAATTTCCGTGACACAATACAAAGATATCACAGTGACCTATTTTATCTATAGTTCACACGCATTACTTCAATTTCATACCTAACTATAAATTGATACACGTGGTGAGCACATACTATTCACTTGGCATAAGTACTGCACTATCATTGACTGCGACTAACTGTACTGTTGAATTTTCTAACGGCGTGTGTGTTTCAGTTGTGAATACATTATGACCCTTATTGTTTATGAAATTGAGTCCAAATCGGTTTGTCTATGTTATGGTTGATAGAATATAACGCTACAACCATGACATGCAACAGTTGGGCCTCGTTTCATCGGACGCAAAAATAGCTCCTGACAATGTCATTAGGTAGCGGTTGAATAGTTGCAATGTTACACTGTATGCAGTTGCCAATGCGTCTCTTCCTGGATGCGAATCAAGCATCGGAATGCCGCCTCGACGTGTTTGTGACGGATAATCTAATACCTTGTTAGTTGTTATGCATACAAATTTATTGATTTGATCGTCAAGCGTGTAATCGGATATAAATCGGGTTCCGTAGTGAAATGGCGTAAAAGGATATCCTGTCTGTTTGTCTGTCTGTCTGTCTGTGACAGCCATTGTATTAGCAGAGTATTGGCACTATGCTAGGTTTTCGGCTGAACGTAGTCCAACCTTATAAAGCGTGTAGAGCTTACCGAACCAAACAAAAAATTTCAAGTGAGCGATTGGCGCAAATTAACGGTTAACGAGAAGAACCTGTTTCAGGCGAACACCAGGTACAGATAGAAATTGGAAAGCAGGTGTAATCTACGTGTAATTTTTTTTTGAGGTATATATACATACATGTAACTAGGGACGAAAAATCCAGCGCACTCTAAGGTGTGGGGTATCTATAGATAGATCTTTAAAAGGATGTAGAGGTTACTAAATTTTTTTAGTTTTTTAAATTAACAGTTGTTGAGATATGCGCTTTTGAAGTCCTAAAAAGTGTGGGGGGATCCTTTAACTTTTCAACAATGGGGTGGGATATTCTGAAAAAAAAAAATTATGTTAGTTCAAGTCAGAAAACACTTTCAACGAAAATTGGTTTGAATAAAATATGCTAGGTAGATGATATTTGAATGACCGAATGGCCGAGTAGTTAGTGACCCTAACTTCGGAGCCGAAGGTCGCGGGTTGGATACCCGCCCGGGACAAATATTTGTGTGCATGAACATGTTTATTTCGTTCCGTGTTTGAGTGTAAATTATTTAATAATTACGTGCGGACGAATGACGATTGCGTCGGTCGGTGACCGTCAGCGGGACATCCTTCCCCGCTACACCCTAGGTCGCCTCTTTTAAGTATTTATGTTTTATTTAGTAGTAGTAGTATTATGGATTAAGTCTTTCGAGAAAATAATTTGGCCTAAATGCGTTTTTTTTCCGACGATTTAAAGGAGAAAAAGTTATAAGTAGATATATATTTCATATATGAACACGCATGATTTTTTATAGAGTAGGTAGTCCGATTTTGATAAGTCTTTTTTTATTGAATTTACACATACGCCTCGAAGTTGTTCCTACTTGATAAAAAAATCCACTCTTAAGGGTAGAAAGCAGGGAATTTTTTTACAGTATGGTCCTATTTGGTGATAATTTTTTATCGAATAAGGTATACCTATAAGTTGGTCCCATTTAAATTTGAAAAAAAATCTCCTCTAAGAATAGAACATTGGGGAAGTTTTTACAGAGTAGTCCATTTTGAATGATTCTTTTTTATTGTATACGGTATACTTAAAAAGTTAACGAAATATGATAAGTAAATTGACGAAAATATTAGTCTTCATAACTAAGCTCCGAAACTAATGTAACTAATTTCGATACGGCGTCATACAAACAAACAAGCAAATTAATTAAGTAACTATACAATGATGGCAATGATGGTTTAATAAATTAATGATCTTCGTTGATTGCTTGGCGTCAACTTCAAATTAGTTACATTATAGTTTAATCATTAAGATTAACAAGAGTTCAATGTAGGAAATATAACTTACTCGCTATCTCTATGCATCCTCGGAATTTAATTTTGAAATATAATGATATATAATAATGATATATAATAATGATAATACCTGGCACATTCCACAATACCGCCGATTCTCCTAAGGGAACGTACCTATACTACGTGACCCATTTAGGGGAGTGGTCTCCAAAATACCACGCTTGGTCACAGGGACGAGAGGAGGGGCTTATGTCATCGTCACGTAGTCACTATCCTCTAGGAAAATAATACTGAATAAAAGAGAAAAAGACTTGTTTTTATAAATGAAGTTCCTGTTAGAATATGTTTTTACATATATTTTTCACTTGTAATTGTAGGTATGCACCACAGGTATGTACGCACTCTTGGCGTCACGTGGCAAGTGCTGTATTAATAAAGACATATGAGTCAAACAATTTTTCAATCCACCAACCCGCACTGGAGCAGCGTGGTGGATTTAAGCTCCAAGCCCTTTCATTTTGAGAAGAGGCCCAAGCTCCTGCAGTGGGGTATAATGGGCTAATCAAATGGAATTTTTTTTTAACTTTCTGTTCGCAAAAAATGATTTACAACCATATTTTGAATTACTACGTGAAAAATACGAGGGGGAGGGGGTCTTGGCATATACTTGGCATACTACACGTGGTCACTGAGAGGCGGAGGGGATAAAAAATTATAAAAAATGGGTCACGTAGTACGTGTACGTTCCCTAACCTTTCAGAATCAATGATAATATTTTGTTAAGTGAAGCTGACTTTTTGCTATAAAAATGACAATAAAATTCTTCGATCGTGTTTCATGACGTATTTTAGTATAAATGCGTTCTGAACATTTATTTGGGAAGCGAAGTTATTTTCATTCATACATTTCTAAAGATACTCGACTCGCCACGCGATGCGTTGGAAATCGACCAATTACTGGGTTGCATACCGTTACATCGAAACGGAATGCGTCTCGGTGATTTGTTTCTTCGAATTTTGCGTATTCTTTAAGCATCAGTTATTAAAAAAATCGATCAATGCTTATACTTAGGTACGCTGTATGTGTGCTCTCTGCCAAATCATACTTTTATTCTTATATAGCAGTGGTCACGCCACTAAAACCGGCTAATCAACTAATAGCAGTACAAGACAGTAATTAAAAGTGTCTTCCACTGTAGGATTAGTTTCTCATGAACTGTTACATAAAAAAATAACAAAAGATATTTACTTACATTTGATAATAAATAAAAAACCAACCGTACCGTCTGTCTTCAAAACCTTATCGAAATTTGCACATTCTAGTTTAAAAACGGGAAATTTGAAAACGATGAACCAAATTTAGAACAAAAAAAAATCAAACAATTTCACCTACCTTAACGCACCGTACCGTACGTACCTACGACCTGTGAGATGGTCATAACTATTTATTTATATAGATATATGTATACATACCGCTTGTTTGGCTAAACGTAGTCCAACTCCAAACATAGCTCATTTTAGCTTGGAACTTTTATTTTCATTGGCCTCTTCTTCCACTTCCAGTTCTAATCCTAGAGCAAGGCGACTGGTTTTTAAGTTCCCTAAGCTGCTAAAAAAATGGTTATTGAGAAAAGTGTTCTTTAAATATTATGAGGATTGGTCGAGGCATCATAAAATACGAGTAATAGAACGTAATGTATGGATCTTGATCTATCCTTAAAACTTAATTATGCTGACACGTGAGGTCCCGATGATCTATTGCTCTACAGTGGTGGATAAGTATCATCAAAATATTTAACGAACATTTTTCTCAGTGCATAGCGAAATTAAATATTTATCTCACCAAGCAATGCACAGTTTTTTCACGTAGATTGGAACGACAACATTTTCCTGTCCTGTTACATTGTGTGAATTACTATAAAGTACTTATTTAATCCTTCTGACCGTTTACCGTCACGAGAGGATCGAACGTCTCGGAAGTCTGCAACTTGTATTTTCGATATATTTCTTGTTTCACGCAGAGCATGATTTTACGCACTATGGACGTATGTAGGTACTGTCTATACTGACATGTCCCCGGGTGTTAATTATACACCTTTCAAAAACGAAGTAAAGGTAATTATAAGTAAATATATGAAACTCCAACTACATAGTAGATAAACTGGCTGACTTTGCGATTGCAATTCACCAAGAAATCCGATGGGTGTTTTGTGTTGGGTCAAACCGTTTATCATATTAGGACAGAAAAAAGTTAATGATAATAATACTTATTACTGGTCTTGTAAAAATAAATTTGTATTTAAGCTAAACCGTTACGACCTAACCCATGATAGTCAAATGTTACCAATTGAAAATCAAGCTGAAGCGGCATAATGCTTAGCAAATCCACTGTTATAACTATCTCATTGTGTCGCCGCAGCACACTGGGTGGTGCACCAATGGCGAATGTACGAGCGATCGCTCTGCTCGCTGCTGGAGCTGCAGGCACGGAAGGGGTCTTACACCGCGTGCTGCTCCCCTGCAGCAAGGTACCTCCTGGCTCCGGAGTACGCGCCGCATTTACTGCCACTGCAGTTATCAGCCCCGCGTTCTCCGCCGCCAGCTCATGCCATGTTGTAGCGGCGGCAGTCCGCCGCGGCTCCTTCAGCAGATATCGACGACGGAGGGAGACACGTGAGTTCTGTTTTTATATTTATGGGATGTGTACAGACCGATCCAATGAACACCAAAGGAATTGATTCTACATTCTACATACGGTTGGCTACCGCATATTGGGTGTCCTTTACCGGCACTCTATGTATTCCGCGTACACTCTAACAAATTAGTGATTTTCGGTATTCGCTAAACTGTACATACGGAACCAAGTCAGGGAAATATCGATCTATACACACTTTATATTAGAAACGTATCATTACACCTGCACTGAGAAAAGTGTTCTTCAAAAAATTTTATGTTTTATCATCAGTAGAGTAATTGAAGATTGAAATCATCATAAATACGAGGAAACCGAGGAAAAAAACTATGCGTCATCATAATTATGTTACAGGAACCATAATATCCGCTGACGCGTATTTTTTATTATGGGGGTCATCTATTGTTCGACAGATGATGATCAGGGTGTACCTCTAGCGCTTGACATCATATGTATAGTGCGGCGCGGATAAATAATCAGTGCGTACTCTATTAATATCGTTATATTTCTTAACTCGTTGGAAAGCACTATATTATAAGTTCATATCCGTTTTATAAAATGCGTAAATCAAAAGATGGAGCAGTTCATAAACCAGTTCACAAATATTTATTATTGTTATTTAGTATTTCTTTACAAAAAAGTCCATTGGTAAATTTTTCGCAGTTGGTGCCACACGTTTTCTCGCCATTCTTTTTCTCAACACCTCCAACCCATCTTTCTTATTTAATATTCCGAACCATTCTCTCCCACTTTCTTTTTTTTTTCTTAATTTCTCTATCCTCCGCAAACACAAATTCTCGTCTACAAATACGATTCCTTTGTATTCTATCTTCGTCCCATATTATATTATCGCATCCTGTGGTACTAAGAACTTGTCCCACTCGATCATACATTTTATCCTAACTCGTCCCAAATATCAGTTTCGATTCGGTTCAGTTCGAATCAAATCAATATTTTATATTAAAATTAAATATAATTAATAATTAATTGGAAATAAAATACATTAAAAATACTCCAAGTAGGATGAATCTACGTTATATTTAAATCTAAATAAATCCAATCCACATGTTCGACGCAACAAGCTGATATGATACTACGACAGAAAAAATATTATGGCTTAAATGCTCTGCTACCCGTGCGAAGCCGGGGCCGGTCGCTAGTTATTAAATAAATGAAAATAACTACAAATTCAAAATACTGTCTAATTATTAATAATCTAATAACCCTTCTTGTGGTCCCTGGCTCAAAGGTGCTCAATACTGGTTGCATTGCCACGTTGAATGGCAATTGAAAATCTCTGCACCAGGAAGGAGCTTCTTCAGCAGCCCATTTTTACCCCACTGCAAGGGCTCAGGCCTTCCCCAGTGTGAGAGGGGGCTTGGAGCTTAAATCCACCACGCTGCTCCACTGCGGGTTGGGGATTGTAACGACCGCCATCTATTGACAGCGCCCGGAACCGACTGCTTAACGCTCCGAGGCACGGAGTCAGTGATAGTTAAGTCCGAAAAACTCATTGGTACACGCCCGGATTCGAACCATGGCCCTATGGCCTTATAAATTTGAGACAGGTTCGTTGCGCTTTGGGCTATCAGGAAGGACCGCCGGATTCAAATCCCTCTCTCCCAAACGACGACGGCCGATGTCTCTCCCCCAACTCTGCCCTCACTGCCCCAACAGCCAGTAGTTAAATTAGTAAATGAAATTACTACTTTTAAGAAAATAATAAATGATATGCAACAATGATTTAAAAAGTATATCGGTTCGCCGCTTTCTGAATATCGCGATGCAATCACGATGCTAATTAGTATTTTTTTTTTTTACGCAACTATGAATATGTTGCAGTATTATTGCCAATGGTGAAAACCATAAATATTTTTTCTATATAGATCGATAAATATTATTCTGTGTAATTAATTATATAAAAACTTTTAGATTTTATTAGTTTTTTTTTTAATTGTTTATTCAGTAAACACATATGTGTACCAGTAAAATATTATTTGCATGTTTTTATATTTTCACGAATATTCTTCAAAACACTATCAGGTAGGTACCAATGACTTCATTTAATAATAAAATCAGTTAGAAAACTAACCCAAGGAAAGTGTAGACAAATTAAAATACTTTTTACACCAGGTATGTCCTCATTCTTTTTTAAATTAATTGAAAAAAGGCAAAAGATTATGCAACGCCAATAGTTAGCTTTGTTTTATATGATGTTAATGGTGCGGTCCACGTGGCCTAATACACATATGCACTGAGCTGTCTTGCCTTTACACAAATTTCGTTCAAGTAACTATTTAATAATAATAATAATAACGTCTAAGCCTCAAAATAAGCATTAGCTTGTGTTTTGGGTACCAAGCGAAGACAACACACAACCAAGACCCGGTACCAGTATCAATATTCATCATATAAATACTGACCTGACCGGGGTTTCGAATTCGGGACCCCAGCTTCGTAGGCAGGGTCGCTAATCACTAGGATTAGTAAGTTTTTTCCAAAATAGAATAGTAAATGACTGCACGGTATTTCTTATTATTGTAAAACGAGTAGATTATAATTAACAAAACATTTGCTTGTTTACGAAATTGGTGTGGATCTGAAAATTACTTTTCCGTATATAGTTTAGTACTTTGAAGATAAAATTAAAGGAAGTGCGCCATAAGCGTCCGCACGTAGCGTCATTTTACGACTTTCGCAGACATGAAACATGTGTCAAACTCAGGGACAAGCTGAAAAATATATACAAAAGTAGACGTCGATCCCGGTTACGTTCTCGTATGTTAGTTTTACTATGTCCATACTATAGAGTCCATAGCACGTCCATATCGATAATAATATTGATAAACATGTAGCAATTAATTGTTCCTCAGATGTGTACAAGCTGGCGGGCAAGCACAACTCCATAAATACCCAGCAAAAGAACTGTAGCCGGAGCGACAAAGTTTCGAGATTGGACTTATGAATTCGTTCTGACTATTGCTGATGTTTAAGATTCTGTTTTTCAATAGGGCATTTAATTAATATTGAAAATATTATATTTATCAATATAATATATATATGTACTTTATATATTATATATACTTTATACGAACGCAAAATTTATAAACAGAATTGTATTCGGTTGAAGAGCATGGAACTTATGAGCTTTTAAAAGCTTATCTGTTTTTTTTTAAAGAAGTTTAACATTATTTTGAATGGCTTGACGTCATTGCGCTTTTTGTTTGATAGGAAATTTGAAATATTTACAGATTTGTTATAATTTTTTTTTAAATATATTTAACTGCGATTATATATTTAGGGTAGTTGGTTGCGAAAGGCGGAAGACCGTGTGTGGTGGCGAGCCTTGAGAGAGGTCTATACCCTACAGTGGAAAGACACGGGCCGACAATGATGATGATATATTTAGAAAACTCTCATATAAAATAGTTTAAAAAATACCCTATTGTTTTCCCAAGGGTGACAAAAAAAAAGGTGTCCATTCGTTTTGATCTATTTTCAAGAGGTAGCCATAATCAGTGCTTAGTGTTTTGGACTTTTTCTATGTCTCTCTTATTTTTAGACTATATGTTGTTCGTTTTTCGTACAGACAAAATTAAATTTAAACCTACACATTTCCAATTGTTACATACTTCCAGCACTAATTTTACTCAGAAAGTACCTACAAAACAACGACAAAAATCAAATTTAATACTAGTTTTCTGGAAAACGCCGGAAACTTTGAAAAACACGGACAGCTGCCAGTCAGTCGAATCAATAGTAAGTTAAGAAAGTGTCACAGTGAGTCATAGCAACGAACTGAAGGTCAAGTTCAGAGGAGAAATAAACGAATTGTCATTGTATCAAAGTGATGTGCAGATTCAACAAGAACGAACGTCGATATACTTATCGATTTATTTCGCACAAGTTACTAAAGGTGTAACAGATGGAAAGGCTTTCAGAATCGTAATATTATCCAGTAACTACGGAATCTTAAAAATCACCATTAAAACGTGCATCTAAATTCTACATCGATCGTCTATCCGATATGGAAAGCTACGAGATTTCAGCGGAGTAAGAAATTTCAGGGCTCTTTACGATAGAGCTATATCGGCTTGGTTCCGGCTACACCGGATCATTCGCCTGGCGTAATAAAACTACCGGGGATATCGCCCTTTCGTGCTTTTCACGCTCGTAAAACCCGAAAGAGAGAGCGGGACGGCGAACTTTACGACGGCTTGCAGTTTTTGCAACAAAAAGTCTCATAACGGCTGTCTCGTAAATTGCTCAGGTAGTGTATATAGCAGTCGAAGAAACAGGATCAATTTCTTCAACATCTCGAATACTTTACGTTCAAATGTAATTATGTATGTATGTGTGTATGAATAAAATCCGTAACGAAGACATTTATAGAAGAACTGGAGTGACTCAAAAAATAATAGTAATAATAATAATAATAATAATAACGTACACATGACAACAACGTCTAGGCCCCAAACTAAGCATTAGCTTGTGTTTTGGGTACCAAGCGAAGACACCACATACATATAACAACCAAGACCCGGTACCAGTATCGATATTCATCATATAAATACTGACCCGACCTGGGATTCGAACCTGGGACCTCCAGCTTCGTTGGCAGGGTCGCTACCCACTAGGCTAAGAGTAATAATACCTGGGACTACCCACACAGCGCTATTTTGTCTCAAAGTAAGCAAATATTATGCTTGTGTTATGGGTAGTTGACAACTGATGTACATACTTAAATATTCTTTATAATATATACATATATAAATACTTTTACACCTAGACACGAAACAAACAGATATATTCATACACAAAAACATTTGTCCCGGGTGGGAATCCAACCCGTGACCTTTAATTCTGTAGGTCGGATCTCTAATCGCTCGAGCAATTGGTTAGTCAAATCCAAATCGTTCACAGAATCACTAAGTAGATACGGATAGTTAACTTCGCTATCAGAATAGTTGACCGTTGAGGATGACCGCTGGAGACCACCAAAAAGGCACGGGACGGTCCCCCACTTGAAAGACTCACGACCTGGTTAAGGTGGCACGCTTCCGTTGGTTACAGGTCGCTCAAGACTTATGGAAATCGATGGGCAGGCCTATATTCTATACATATGCTTTTCAGCAGTGTACGTCCGGTGGCTGAAATAACTTTCTTTTGCACTTCGGATAATCACTAATATAAGTAGCAAGTAAGGCAATTTAATATAAAAATTGTATCTATTTATGTAGTTTTTTTGATGTTAATTAAGCCAAAAATGAATGTATTTGCATGGAAACGTATTATATATCCGTTTGTAAAAAAGCAGTATTGCTTTCACATTTTATATGGTAAAAATATCACACTTTTTGTGTTTGTAAAAAGAAATACTAAATTCGTTTAATATTTTCATTGCCACCATATTATACATGTAAAACGGTACATTCCATAAGTTGTGGGCCGGTATTAAAAATGCAGTTAAACATGTCATTAAATTATGTTCGGCTGCCTCAATTGCGAAATATGCCAACTGATTGGTTTAAAATTATGAAAATAATGTAATGAAAATTATTACAGATCAAAGTGATAAGTTTTAAAAAACAAAACAACTGTCTTGCACTGTTCAGCTACCTATAACAGCGGTTTTTTATTTTTATTTTATTAACTTCCGCACCTAATTTTATTCGTTTGCTATAATTTTTTTCAGAACGATCTGTTTTAGAAAATAACAGCATATATAACCTGCATGTTAAAACTACAATTTAATCTATTGAAATACGAAAGTTTCATCAAAATAGCGTTAGTGGTTCTTGAGTTATAAATTTTTAAATGTCACTAAGGTAGCTTTGCGGACGGACTTATCCACGTTCACGTATTTAACGCTTCTAAATGTTTATATTAACATTACGACTATGTTAAATATAAACAAACACATGATAAATGATATTTTCGACAACGAGAATACGTTAAGTTTGATCCATTGTAACTGACCTACCGCAAGTGGGTCCCCCATTTTAAAATGGAACAAGGCTAGACGGGATGCTCGTAAAAGAGTCAATGTTGTTCTGTACACAGTATTAATATCGATCATTGGCTTTTAAACAATGTTATGTTTCCAAAGTGCGATGGGTTGAATGATAAAAGTACTTAATTACCTACTTTGAAAATATTAAATTTCTCAAAGCATTACGTACCGAGATTTTAAGGAATTTTCTTTAATTGAAATGTAAAAATTATAACAATTTTTTAAGGCACGAAATTTTGCACAAACAAGGAAAAATTTTGTCAACTATCTAATTCTAACGCCTAAGTTAAAAAGAAAACCAACGTTCTATTTTTAATGTTTTGAAGTCACAACCAAAACAAGTTTGACAGACGACAAAATATCTCTATACGTAATAAATCCGTTTTTTTATAATATTACTTGGACATCCCACACAGCGCCATCTAGTTCCAAACCAAGCAAAGCTTGTATTATGGGCGCCAGAAAACTGATGTACATACTTATATATTAGTCATAATATATATACATATATAGATTTTTTCCACCCAGACACGGAACAAATAGATATGTTCTTAATAAATCCATTTTTATCTTTTCGCCCATGAATCCACCGACTTAGAAAATATACCTGAATCGTATACGTATGTAGTAAGTAAACAGCGCATCATGTTAACCAAATAATTGCTGGAAATCAAATAAAATATATTTATGACAGTTATTTGTATTTATTAATTTTTGTAATAATTTTATAAAGTAAGTGAATATTATGTTACGATTTCATAATTTTCATTACTTTTATAATAAATTTAATATAATAAATTATTATTTATTAATATAATAAATTTAACTTTATCTTTTAGAAAAAATGTCGATAAATTTTGCAAGCTTTTGCAGCTTTTGTTTTGCTTGAATTCTGATATCAGAGATGAAGTGTTCAAGCAAAATAAGCCTCATTTTTTTTGTAGTAAAAGTAGAAAATTGAATTAAAAAACTGTCGAGATAAATAAAATAAAATGAAAAATAATCAAGTGTATCACAATAGCATAATTTAGCAAAATTTGCTTTCAAAGATGAAACTGCGAGCAATTTAATGCAGAAATGATCGTGACCTGATAAGGAATTGCTATCTGTTAATTTAATAACAAGTCACGGCTGCAATAAGCTTTATAATTCGCAGTAGGTGAAGCGATGATTCCACACTAATTTCGAAAAATTTACAACGTATTTTTCATGCTTATGAGAACTCTGTGAAGATATATCTTAGCTCGGTCTACGAATGGATGAGAAAGCGGAGAAAAAAGTTTTTTTGCTGGTGGCAACTGGATATGTGTAAAAATTTTTATCGTGCCGTTATACTCATAGTCAATAAAGCAGTAGCGAGGCAACGACCTTTGCCAAACTAAAATAAAAGAAATCGAGAATACGCATCGATCAATGTAACATCACTACCGTGACGCGGAGATCGTAAAACTTTTCGTGCGTAAACGTCAACCGGCAAACAGTTCAACCGCTGAAGCGCTACACAGCGCTGCGATGTATTCCCGTACATCGGGCTCGTCTAATAATTTCATTCATTCAAAGCCGACAGCGCTTAGCAAAATACACTCAGGCGGGGTCGATGACATTGTTATTGTCGACTTCGATTTTGTTTGCGCGTGAATATCAGTTTTAGCTTTGTTTACATGCCTTAGTGAATATTATTATGTATGTGTAACAAATATTTTAACGATAATGTAAAATGTTTACTACGAGTTTTGCACATACTTTATTACCGTATTACGTATTACGTAAACATATATAAGTAAAATGTTTTATTAAATTTTGAACTGAATTTTATTTTGAAATTATTATTGTTCGATTTTGCTTTAAACCCACTTGTTTCCAAGAGAGGGTGAAGGGTCAAAACTGGCCTAAAAACCTCACTCGACTAACTCGACGACTAACGAAAGCGAAATTGGAGTGAGCGGTATTGGATTTCATTTGGACGCGTGACAATATTTTTTTTAAATTTTATCTTTTAAATATCAAACTAATTTATTTTTTAAAATAATCATAGAAATTAATTATAAAAAAATTAGACATTATCTTTTAATATCGATGACAGCTTAGTTTTAAAATAAATTAAAAAAAAAAAAACAATTTGCCTAACTTGTATGTTAACTTATAAATTTTTTATAATTTTTTTTTACACCTTTACTCATAAGTAAATAATGTTGAGTTACATAGATGCGTGAAAAACCAGTTTTTAAATACAAGTCAAAAGTTTATAGCATATTTTCGTTATGGTTTCGATATTAGTTATATTTGTTTGCGTCGTTAGAAAATCGTCATATGAAAGCTCATTAGCAGTCCAAACTTACGGTTTAACGACGGCCATAATTTCATTGAACACGGCATACGCAAAAAGCATCACGAGCAGACTTAACGTATGAAGGATTGAATGCCAGTCTAGGTAATAAAACCTCGGCCTCGAGGATTCAGCACGGATAGAATGAGGAGGGATGGGTACATGTTAGCCACCAACTCACATCGCCCCCATAATCGTAAAACGACTCTAAAATAAGCCATAAAATATTGTCTTCGTATTTAAATTTATCTCCAAGCTTCTCACGAATCGTCCATAGAGCGTGGACCTTGGGACATAGACTAGGTGGATTGGCACTTTTATTGCGTAGAAAGTTTCTCGTGTTGAACGACTTTTTTGTTTGCTACGTTTTTATGTGGGAGATCGGCATAAAAACGTAGGGCGTTCCGAGTATACCCAGACTCTATTATGATTCAGTCCATCTTGGTTCATATCATGTTACTAAGGCGTATTAAAATAAAATCACGAAGGTGCAAAACTACTGATAAAGTCGTTAAAGGCGGTATTTGGGCAGTAAATTTTACGAACCCCAAAAACTGGAGATATTTTTGGGCCATATAGATATATAAAGTTTATAGTGTGACGCTATTTTTAAACATAATTTAAAATAGCTGATACAGGGTCATGCCACAAGGTTCAAATCTGAAAACATGTTTATTTCTTTAAAATTTACTTTCACTTCGAAGTATCGGTTCGACAGTTACCAAATGTGTCTTAAACGTTACTTGTTTTATTTCTTATCATGTACATTCGAGTCGTCGTTGGTTTTCAATCGTGTTTTTTGACGAAAGTTGTGATGAGGAAACGTCGACAATCGGCATCGTCGAGCATCTGTGTGGGAGACGAGTTCTCGAGTGGAGGTCACGTATCCGGAAGCTAAGCGTTGGGCGCCCCTCGCCAGGTGGATACATTACCTGAACCACCATACCGGGGGCAGTTGGATGCGAAAAGAGGAGGACCGTGTGTCCTGTAGTGGAGAGACACAGGCAGATGATGATGATGATAAGCTTCTGCACGCGACACTATACGACACTATACGACACTATACGTATATAAAAACTATGCGCCTGACTTTGACTGAATTTTTTAATTCATTAAACTATGAGTACTTTTATATGTTAAACTTAAAAAAATTAGATTTTTGATCCATACAAAACCATTTATCAAGGCGTTAAATACTTGTACTATATAGGTAGTTAGATTTATAAATTTAACACAATGAAATATATATTCTACTATTAATTTGATAAAAGGTGGCATTTATTGTATGGGCCCATAGACATTATGTAGCAAACTGGTAATAGGTGATCGAAGCATCGGTCACACAAGTTTGTCATGCGTGGTACACTTACACACACACTATAATAATAATAATACATGGGATATCCCGCACAGTGATATCATAGAGTGAATAACTTGAAAAAGTGAAATATACCCAAAACCAAACTTCAAATGTCTGCACTGAAAAAATTACTATGGTGCATTCAGATTTTATTATGATGGTTTCACTATCAGAGACCACTGCCTCATTGTCTTTGAATTTTCGACCTCTGAGGTGCTCTTCTAACCGCGGAAAGAGATAAATACCCTCAAAGGCGAAGTCCAGTGAATATGGAGAATGTTCCATCGATTCAAAGCCAGCATCTTCAATGGCAGCCATCGCGACTCTGGACTTGTGGCCGGGGGCGTTATTTTTAAATTTGTCCTGCATATTAAGTGTCCGTATTAGTTGTTCCTTGACTGAGGTCTTCGTTACTGCCCTTGGCTGTCCCAAAATCTTAAAGGTTGCACTAAATCTCTTAGGAGTTGTAGATGTCGGTCCCGTCCAAGTCCAATTATTTATTCGCCGTCGGGCACTCCGAGCGTGGGTCGTCATTGGTGGAAGTTCTTCCAGGCTTGACCTCAGCACCAACGAGCGACTGTTGAATATGGAGGAGCCTTAACCCCTAATGTTTTTCGCGAGTCTTGGTTTACCTGTTCCGTAGTAAAAAATTTTAAACAGAGATATTCCATTACTACGCGAAATTCAATTTTCTCCATTTTCGTAAATATGTATGTATAAATACCTCGTATATATTATTTCAATTTTCTTTTGCTGGTGAATATTTATATAAAACTTCGTTTTTTTTTTCTTGTTTTTCTCTTACAATTTGGCAAATAGTTTGGCTGAGTCAATAAAACTAAGGCAATTTTCTTATTCAGACGAAAGGCAATCGTAAATCTCACATTTGTCAGATGTGACTGAACTATGAACAGACTAATTGAAGAGCTCCGTAAGAATGGCTCATACAGAAATTGTTTTATGACTTAGAAGTTTGAAATGGACCCTCGGTCTTGGGGGTCGCCTATAAAACACTGTGAATATTTAACTTGGTTTTATTGCGTTAACATTTTAGAAAGAATGAAGATACCTAGATTGAAATTTATTTTTGTTACCTAACACTTTAACTATATGTAATAATTATTTATCCATCATTGATTCTGTGTCAGAAAGTTTCATAGAAAACCAACGACTATTAAATAAAGAAGAGAGTTTTCTGGAAGTGAATGTAACCAAATACCAAACCTTCAGTGTGTAGGGAAACACGCTTGACAACAGATGTGTGTCAGTGTCAGTCGGTGATATATTGAAGCCAAGAGTGCAAAGACAAAGTTAAGTGTAAATAAGAAAAGCAAGTATCACTGGATGTCAGACTGATACTGGAATTTATGTGAATTTACTGTATAATATGTACACGTAAGAAAGGGACCACATGTCGGCATCTAATGGTTTCCGAGATATAGGCATTTTTTTTTTAACTGAGTTGAACGTATTTTTCAGAACTGGGTCAGTGACATTTTTATTTTAAATAATTCTATGGCAAGATATTTACAATATTGCATATGGTGTTCCTATATTTTTTAAGTTATTCAAGGACACAGTTTCTCCTCAAACTTTACTAATTCTTTGAATATAGCGAGGATGTTCTATTTTGATTTTTTTTTACCTAAATCGTTCATTTCGCGTTAATATTTCTTTTTCATATTCTTCGGAATGAAACAGATCCGTAATTAAATGCATACAATTTATTTATTTATTTTTGTAACTATACGTTTTCGCCAAAACTTATAGAACAAAAGGTGTTCAGTTTTAAGGATGTAAGGATACCATGTATGACAAACATTAATAAACAGTATTTTTTACTAGCAAATTTTTAGCTTAAAATTTTCTTGTTCCAAATGAAAAGACGATATTTCAAAACGCAATTTCTCAAAACGTGTTTTTTTAAATATAAATTTAAACTAGTTTTTCTCAAATACTGACAATTCGAACCCACTTTTTCCGATTAAATTCGACAACGACATTCTAGTTTCTAACCACGTTTTTTTCCATAAACTGGGCTCTTTTTACGTGGACGCCTACATATTCAATTTTGTTTCACCGTAAGTAATTATTGTGTTAGCGAAAAAAACGTGTGAGTTTTAACAGATATTAATAATAATATCTGGGACATCCCACACAGCGCCATCTAGTCGCAAAGTATGCAAGTATAATGCTTGTATTATGGGGTACTAGACAACTGATATACATACTTAAATATTATTTTTTTATAATATATACATATAACTACGCTAAGAGAAATCTTTCGTACAGACAAACGTATATTTCAGAAATGTACAGTCAATGTATACTCTAGACTTAAATACGTACAATATAACATTAATACGGATACATCAAAAGTACACCGTCAGACTTGTCCTGCAGCTGCATGGTGTAATATACTGTATTACGCTAAATCAAGTAATACCACGATTTAAGTATACAGTATCCTTTTTTCATGCAGAAATTTTTCCCAGTGTAATATATAATGTATTATTAATATAATAATTAATAATATAATAATGAAATAGATACCTATCTATTTCATTATTCACCCTCGTCCAGGGTTAGTACAATAAAAACTCACGGAATAAGTTTACGACTGACCTACCCTTGTACTATAAGTTTATCGCATCCTTTTAATTGCTATTACTGAATACCGATCACATAGAGGCCGATAGCTACTTTGTTGCCATGGGACACGTACACGCTAAGCGACTAAGGTGTTTTAATTACAAGTCCGTCTTCATTTTACGCACCGGAGTTATTGTATCAGTTCGTTACGTGAGTGTATGTCTATCAAAACTAAAGAAATCTATTTCTATATACGCTAGGGAACACAGGTGACGCGCCACCAACAGTGTCTAAGTACCACGTCATATAAGGGTACGCAATCCGTTCACTCAAAAGGTGAAGCGAGCGCAGCTTAAACTCATGTTATTTCGTACGAGTCCGAGAAAGCGATACAATCTATAAAAGTAGTCCATGTTTTCATGCTATGCCATTAAATATGATTAAAAAATATTTTTGTGACCCACAATAGTTTGTATCGGAAATGAGTCTGCAAAAAGTTATTAAAACATGCTATTTAATATATATTTATATGAGATATCATATGTTAAAACTGACATAATGGCGCCTTCTTTATGTCACACAGTTGCATTTGAATGTTTTTATTTCAAGTAATACGTATTTATCCGAAATACTACATGTTACGTGTTTGGAAGCTTACAATTTTTGTTAAAAATTGAATAATTAAGATTTATTTCAGACAGCTCTAGTCATGGCGCTATATATTGTAAAGGATAATAACCTGTCTTCTGCGTCTTCTGTGGTAAAGTGTAACTAAACTAAACTAAATAGATTTCAGTTTATTTTGCTGCGTATATTGGAGAATTGATTTCCTCAATCGCAATTTCACTATTTTTTTAGAGGTTATTAAACCTCACTGCAAAGAAAATCATAATATCGAAAGCAAAGATATTTTCGCGTAACTTCATTTTTAATATTAATTTTCTTAAGGGGCAGTTTATTTAATTTTATTTTTGATGTTGATTTTTTTAATGAGCACTCTTTTTATTTTTACACAGATAATTGATAGTGTGGGTCAATACTGAACTTTGTTCTTTGTGCTACAAACCATGATTCATGATTATCAAAACAATATTTTCTTTTCTGTTTTGTTTTATACTAATTTAATTATAGCTGAGATGAATCGATAACTAGTTTGGTATTAGATCTGTGTCGATAAAATAGTGAGTGAACATTTCCCGTTTTTATGAGAAAGTGACCGGGCAGCGCAGCCTTAAACCCAACACAAGTCACAACGTAGTTTTTCGTGGAATAAGCGACACCCGTTCCCAAAGTAGATTATCAGTAGAAAGCATTTATGTTGGATTATGAATGATATGAGTGTAGTACAAAAATCGATATTTCTAATGTAATAGGTGTTTTCAATGGTTCGAACGAATTACCAATTCTATTCGGCTCATCGTCTCATCATCGTTTCAAATTGCTACACATTCAATTGTCAGTTTGTAACTTAAGTTATGTTGATATTAATAATCATTCTTCTTCTATCTCTTATAAGGCTTAAATTTAAAAAAAAATGGCTTAAATATTATACAGGACTGTGTAAAAAATATTTACGTACAAAAAACACTATAATACTCAATGACGTTACATATAGTTTGAGGTAGATTGATTACTTCAAAACAGACGAAGTCTAGAACATGGTTTTCGCGAAATTTCATATGATTGTACATATATTGAATATTGAAATAGTGAGTTTAATGTGTAGATATAAAAATAAAATGAATATATAATAAAAAAATTGGAAACAGAGGCAGTAAAAACACAGAAACTACGTGACAGATTGACTGCGTTGGACTGAACATAGACTAAGAACAAGTAAGTTTTAAACCTTACTTTGAGCTTACCTACCACGCTGACAAGACGTAAGTATAATATGTCTATCCAAAAACTATAATGTCATTGATAATACTTATATACATTATCTAGTTGAAGCATGCCGGTTCAACAGATTTACATGTAGTTTTTAACCCCGGTGTCGAAAATGAGAGCTGTTATTAGTTTGATGGCTATGTCTGTACGTGCTTCTGTTTTCTGTTTAACTGTGTTTCTGTCTGTGGTATTGTAGCTTCTAAACGAATGGATCGATTTTAATACAGATTTTTTTAAATTGAAAGTAGTTATAATCGGGATGGTTCTTAGCCACATTTTTATGTCTGGCTGTGTATGTGTCAGTACACAGACAGACACCTTTATCACAATAAGGTAGGTCAATACTTTTGTGGCCGCGTTTGGCCTAGACTACTGTGACAGTTATCGCCGAGTTCGCACCACTAACTTTACATAAACAATTTTAAATATAATCGCTTTATAAAGAAAAAATAATTACTTATCTCAATTTTTTTATTTATTTCTTGTTATATTCTTTTTAGTATTGACTTTTAAGAAAAAATATAGTGTATATATGTTACATTGCATTCATGAAAAATAACAAACAAAATTAGGCGATCGTGCAGAGCCGCCTTAACACGTCTGTGTCTTATTAATTATACTAAGGAAGCAACAGAAAAAAAATTACAACTCCATTCCTTCAAATAGCTTTAGTGGTCGTAAATCGCAGTTAATTTGATCACGCTATCAGATTTTATTACATTTTTTTTTCACATAAACGTTCCAATTATTCCACGAAAATATTGCTCGTTCTCTAAACATTACTAAGCGAGATATGTAGTTATTCACGCGATGTCTTAATATATTAACTTACTTAGGTGCTAAATTGAATTTGACCCTATTGTTCTCTTTTAACTGTCAGTCTGTTTATCTGTCCATTTAAAATAAGAAACATTTTGCTTTGAATTTTATAAATAAAGTAGGTAACCAATCGACTTGAGAAATTGTTTTATACAAAACGTCTTTCCTATATAACAATGCCCAAGTCTATACATTTGAAAACCTGATAATCAGTATCTCTGTCTAACTAGAATCTGTAGCGAAAGGAGTTCATTTGATATTGGGAGGTAGATTTTTTTACAACACCAAAAAAAAAAAACGCAAATTTACTCAGAAAAAAGTATTTTTTGAACCAAGAAAATATTGTTTCATATTCTCTCAAAGTAAATATTTTTTACACCAACAATAAATATCTTGCTACAACAATAAATAATTATGTTGAAAAAATATATGAATCCGTTTTGATAATACTGAATAGTATTTTCTTGATTCAAGGAATAGGTTTTTCCGTGTACATTGTTAGGTTAGAATCTATAGATTTGACTGACCGCTTGGCAGAGTGGTTTGAGACTTTGACTGCAAAACCGAAGGTCGCAGGTTTGATTCCCGTTCGGGACAAATATTCATATGCATGAACTTATCTATGTATTCCGTGTCTGGGTGTAAAATATCTATATTATGTATATATTAATATTTTATATTTATTTATATATTATATTAGTGGGTACCTATAATACAAGCATAACATTTTCTTACTTTGGGACTAGATGGCGATGGCGAATTTAAAAAAAATACTGTACGTAACAGTCTTTGATATTATGGAGTACCTAGTCAAAGTTGTAATATCAGATGTTTGTTACCCAATCATACACTTAAAGCTTTAAGAATATGAATCCATTCAAATAACTATTTCCTATTATCCTCGAGACAACAAAGACAAATAATTAGTCATAGTCAGTAATTAACATTTTAAATGTAACTAAGTGGTTATTTAAAAGATATCTCAACTTGATTGCAAAGGTTGAAAGTTGTAAATATGTCTGTCATTTCTCGATAATTATGTCTTTAATACAATTTATAATTAGATAACGACAATATTGTGTTTTAATTATATAATTTAATTATATCTATCTCCTGAGTAATAAAAAACTTTTTAAGAAAATGAACATACCTTTTTATTGTATGTATATTATTCTAAAATTCTAAAAGTGAGATGTCTATACATGGAACATATTTTAGAAACTTTTATAAAGTTCGACTGACTATACTTTCCTAAAATAAAAAATGGAATTTTTTTATTGTCTGTTCGTCTTTTTGTTTGTTTCTACGTCCATAATTCAAGAATTATACTGAATCGATTTTGATAAAAAAATCTCAATTAAACAAATAAAATTATATTATTCAATTTGAAGATTTCAATATAAAGGATATGTAACGTTCATTTCATTCCATCAGCCCATTATGTCATATGGGCTTAGGCTTCCTCTCAGGGCGAGGGGGCTTGGAGCTTAATCCATCACGTCGCACCAGTGCGGATTGGTGGATTTTAACGACTGCCGTCCCTAGGACCTGCCAGGATCCCTAGGACTCCGGCACCCGGCACCGACAGCTTAACGAGCTCTCCAAGGCACAGAGTCAGTGATAGTTATGTACTTAAGTCAGAAAAAATCATTGGTACACGCCCGGATTCGGACCACGGCCGCACAGCCTTGTAAACTCGAAATAGGTTCGCTGCGCTCTGCCTATCACGACACTATATGTAACTTTACGTTGCTATTTTTAAGAGCAGAGCAGTGTGACAAAAGTTAATATTTTAGGAGAGAGGAGGGGAATAATTATACAAGAGAAGAGAGACCAATTTAAAGTTTATGATCTAAATTGCGGTAAAATTAAGCTTATTGACAAAAAGGATGAATGAGGCAATTGAAAAAAAACTTTGTTATGTAAGTGAGCGTTAAAAAATGTCATTTCTTAGTGTTCGCGTACAGAATTATTTTTTAAAGCAAAAAAAAATATTTAAAAACCAACCAAATCAATTTTCGCCGAACCTTTCAATATTATAACGGATTTTATGGTCACCCTACGCATGCGAGCGTTTCATTTTACACGTCTCATGTCCATGTTACAATCGTAATGTCTTCATATACATCTGTTACGTGGTCAACAGCAGCGAGCAAACCACTTGAACATGAAAATTAAATTAATAACTTAAAATTGATAATATATTAGTATATAAATTTTACGTAATTTTTCATTACGTAAAAGTATTGTGTTGTCGAAACTGATTTACTGTTAAAAAAAATGCACTGATAATATTATAATAATATTACCTGGGACTTTCCACACAGCGCCATCTAGTCCAAAACTGAGCAAATATGCTTGTGTTATGAGGCACTAGACAACTGATATACAGTACCCGCCATTAATATTATACATCGGCAATAATCGCATTTCCGAATACAAACGAATGCCAATGTCCATGTCCATCAATTATTACATTTATCGTTCATCAGAATTTGAATTCGGAACTAAATACTTTATTGTTGTGTAGTGTGCAATAGAGATAACATTCTAAGAAGCCGAAATTAGCCGATTGTCTCTTTTCAAAGGTCGAAGTGCAATATTTGCCGCCGGGTACTGTACATATTTAAATATTTTTATAATATATAGATACCTTTACATCTACGCACGGAACAAATAGACATGTTCATCCACACAAATATTTGATCAGAATCGAACCCGCGACCCTTGGCTCCGCAATTAGGTTCTCTAACCACACGGCCAACTGTTCATTCATAATATAATAAAGCCAACATGTTTATTATTCATAATTTAACACAAACTTGACGTTATTTGTTCCGAAACTTTTTCTTCGGACTAAATCGCTCGATACTTCGGCAAAATATCTGTGGAATCGTAATCAGGTATTTGACATCAAAATTTTTTTTTTTTTTTTTTTCGAGAAGAAAGCTTTGTATTTTCGTTATTTCACACAGAATTTTATTTTATATAGGAAATTCAATACACGCAGGTAAGTACTTTCATTTTGATAATAGCCTTCATTTTCATAAAGTCGACAACTTTCGAGACATATTCAAATGTTTGCAAAAAGATTTTTTTTTTCAATATTGTGGAAATTTCCCCTCGGCCTCTTTATACGTATTTCGTATGTCATTACTGGTACGATTATGACCTTAAATAATAGAGTTAATTTTGACAGCAGTGTATGGTTTATAGAGTCAGAAATGTCACTTCTCAGTATCGAAAATGTCAAACGCGATTTAGCGTAGGTGAAGACTGGCGCGCAGGGACCTCGCGGATTCAAGCTCGCCATCTTACACTAGCTAGCTAGAGTATGAGTGGTTAGACGGTAAACGAAAAAGAGGGCTTCTAGTCAATTCGTACTTTTAGGTCTCAAATCCTTTGATGAATGGTAACTAGAAAAAGATGATCATAATATTTTCAATATTAAATAGTTTAATTTTTTTGTGTACCTATAAATGAACTGACCGATTGGTCGAGTGATTAGGGATCCTAACTACGGAACCATAGGTCGCATGTTCGATTTCGAAAAATATTTGTGAGCATGAACATGTATATTTGTTCCGTGTCTGATTGTAAAGTATCTATATATGTATATATTATAAAAAGTAAGTATATATATCAGTTGTCTAGTACCCATAATACAAGCTCTGCTTAGTTTGGGTCTAGATACCGTTGTGTGGGATATCCCAGGTATTCATCATCATCATCATCATCAGCCCATTATTACCCCACTGCAGGGGCTTAGGCCTCCCCCAGGGTGAGGAGGGGGGCTTGGAGCTTAAGTCTACTACGCTGCTCCACTGCGGGTTGGGAACTGTAACGACCGCCATCTATTGACAGCGTCCGGGACCGACTGCTTAACGTGCCCTCCGAAGCACGGTGTCAGTGATATTGTGTACTTATGTCAGAAAAACTCATTGGTACACGCCCGGATTCGAACCATGGCCCTATGAGGCCTTATAAATTTGAGACAGGTCCGTTGTGCTCTGGGCTATCACGACAATCCCAGGTATTAATACTATGTAATGAAATCAGTTTTACGGTAAATTATTTATTAAACATACTCTATATCATTTTTGGGGTCCGTATGTCAAAATAATGAAATTCTTGTAGAAGTCATATTTTTTGTCAGTTTTCCATCAATGAAAATAAAAATTGATAGTTTCAAACAAACACGAAATATCATCGAAAATGAATACTCGAACTAAAGAATCAGTAAAACCTTAAATTAAGACAAATTTTATTATACAGATGAGATTTTAATAACCAGCCTAATTTTTATATTATGATCTTTAGTAAAAAACCGATAGCCGTCTTGTTTCCTTTTAGTGTTGTTCTATAGAAAAATATTGAAATATGACTACACAAACCTGTCCCGAAAAAACCAATAACTCTAGTCACCATTCACGCCCGTCGCCTCATTCCGTTTGAAGGCCTCCGGCGCGTACGTTTCCTATAGCGTTAAGAAGGCAACCAAACGTTATAAAATAACACTGTAGATAAAATAATTTATTATTAAAATATAACCCATATTTTTTATTTACGCAATGAGGTCTATTGGTGATACCTAACAACTAGAAAAATTTTGGCCGGTTATTAAAATATCACCTGTATAGGAGTTTAATATCGTGAAAATATTTAAAAAGACAGCTGTTTTCTATTCATAATTTATTAATTTAAATACAAAATAAACATTTTAGTTAAATGCAACCGAAATTCACATTTGAGTGCAATCAGATAGGAATGTAACTGGACCACTGTCATGTGCATCACAGCCAATAAATTACTGAAAAATAAATTACGTTGTATCGAGATCTTGGAGATATGCATGCGAAAGCCTCCTGGAATGCCCGTCAATCAAACGTGCCGCCGTAAAACGAGTATTCGGCGTATGGCACACCGAAATTAAAAACCGGCCAAGTGCGAATCGGACTTGCAAACGAAGGGTTCCGTACCACCATACAGTATAAAAAACGAGCGCGACGTTAATCGAACTTAACCATCAATTGTTATTATGTAATTTCAAAATTATTCTGTAAATATTTTTTTATTTCGTTAGTTATTTAGAAGGCGCTCGATCCTCTCTGGGTAATCCGAAAAATAATACTGATAGCTAGCAATTTTTATTACTTATTTTATTACAGTGAACCTTTGACTTTTAGTATTGATTGTGAAGAGAATAAGCTCTGCAAAGGAAAGCGTAAGGTTATAATACCTAGTAATACAATGTAGTTTTCATCATAAAATTTTTTTTTGAATTATCTTTTACAATAACATCACAACGATAAAATGCATCTGTCATTTTCTATGGCATTTTCACAAAATTTTTACTTATAAAAATACATTTTATAAGTAAATCTATTACTCGTTAAATCATACAGTCTAGTTAACTGTGATAGTTTTCTTTTTAACTACGTTATATATACTCCCGTCATAATTTTTTTTCACATATCCAAAAACAACGGTTTAGCTGGTAAAAGAGGGGGGGGGGACGACGACATGACTCTAACAAAAATTAGAACTTTAGGAGTGCATATCTCAACTAGTGTTGATTTAAATAAAAAAAATTGTTTGAAACCTTGATATTATTTTTAAGACCTATCGTTTGGTACCTCTCGCTTTAATATACGATGAATTATTTTTTTCGTACTTCAGTTACATGTATGGCGACCTATCCCAAAAAAAAATTTTTTTCTTAATTTCACTACGTCGTTGTGTAGCGGTTCATAGATTACACCTACCTTCCAAATTTCATCTATATATTGCCAATAGTTTCCGAGAAAAACCACAGACAGACAGACAGACGGACGGACGGACGGACGGACATGGCGAAACTATAAGGGTTCCTTTTTTGCCATTTGGCCACTGAACCCTAAAAATTAAGGAATGCTAAACATATTACATTACATGGAGACTTCAGTCGCGTTACGGACATTCGAGGAAATAAATAGGAATTTATAATTAATTTAAAATTTGACAAAGTATGAAATTGAAGTAAGTGTGATTGGTTACTAAACGTCATCTGATGTCAAAAGATGAAAGAGACTGGGCCCCACAACACAGGGAATCCTAGTTTGGGGGCCTGGGCGAACTCTGTAATATTGTAATGTGTTTGTGTACAATTAAACATTTTTATTTATTATCTGTGAATCATTATTAGAATTAGAATAGAATAAATAAATTTGACAGCATTGTTTAGTTTTAATAGAGTCATAAATGTCACATCTCAGTATCCAAAAACGTAAAACGTGATTTCGCGGGGTTGAAGACCGACGCGCGGGGGCCTCACGAACTGAAATTCGCCATCTTGCACCAGCTAGCTAGAGTATGGGTGGATATACGGTAAACGCAGAAAAGGGCCTCTAGTCAATTCGTACTTTTATGGAATTTATATTTAGTAAGTGTAAATAAATTAATCAGTTTAACAGTTGAACAGTTTCTTTGTTTATTTATCTAATCTTATTTGCTTTGTTGAATAGGTATGGCCAGTTTAAACATTTAATATAATTATAAATTGTTATTTGTTTAATTCTCCAAAAATAGCGAACGTGATTTCTATCTAAACATAGTAAGTATAGGCCAATCTAGTATTTTCTAACATTAAGGTTGTTATCTAAAATGAAAAATAAAATAATTCTGCCTTTGCATATACTAAACGTGTGAAATATGAAACTCTGTGTAGAAAGTAATAAAACGAATGATTTGTGATAGTGTGATACAATTAACACGACGTAACTTTAGGAGTTCTTCGGTGCTACGAAACAAAAAAATAAAAATAAAAGGTGTCTAAAATTTAAATTGAAAACTATTGTAAATATATTAAAAAAAAACATAATAAAACATATTAAAAAAAAACAAACCGAAACAAAACGTTAAGTAAAAAATATTAAAAAGAGGGTCTTTGTAAAATAGTGAAATAATTCAATAACTGTATTTTTTACCTACTTTATAATCGATCAAAAACAATAACCTTCAATAATAATAATAATACCTGCGACATTCCACACAGCGCCATCTAGTTTCAAACAAGCAAGGCTTGTGTTATCGGTACTAGACAACTGATATACATACTTAAATATCATCTATATTATATACATATATAAATTTTTCACACCCAGACACGGAATAAATAGACATGTTCATGCACACAAATATTTGTCACGGGCGGAAATCGAATCCACGACCCTCGGCTCCGCAGTTAGGGTCTCTAACCACTCGGCCAATCGGTCAGTCACTACAATGAAATAAACGTGGCTAATAAAATAACTAAATTTTATCCATACACTGTTTTATCTAGACGAACCGCCGACATCTGATTCTATGAACGAAAGGATAACGGAACGAAATAAGTTTTCGGAGGATTTCGTATACTTACGTTACGTCCTGTTTGTGTAGAATAACACAAATCCAATCCAAGTTTTGCAGTAAAAGTGTAAAACGAGGATAAAGTTCCGCGTGTCTATCAAGGTTAGCTCACTCAAGAGGCGAGGATTTAAACTTACAAAACTGAACATCCTGTATATGTACTTATATACGTTTTTGAATCGTATGGTTCGCTTTCGCTAATCTCTATACAAATTTTGATCCCGTCCTGGCTTTTGTCGGCGACTTTCGCTCGCAAAAGTTTAATCATTCGCATTACTTTGTCTACATTAACCCATCTGCAAAACAACACATACATTAAATAGTTTTTTTTTGTCTTAGAAAATAATAATAATATCTGAGACATCCCACACCGCGTTATCTAGCCCCAAAGTAAGCAAATATTATGCTTGTATTATGGGGTATCTACTAGACTAGACAACTGATAAACATACTTGAAATTTTTTTTTATATAATACATACATATATAGATACTTTTTACACCCATCATCATCATCATCATCATCAGCCCGTGTCTCTCCACTGCAGGATATAGGCATCTCCCAAGGCTCGCCACCACACACGGTCCTCCGCCTTTCGCATCCAACTACCCCCGGTATGGTGTTTCAGGTTATCTGTCCACCTGGCCGGGGGCGTCCAACGCTTCCCTTTCCGGTACGTGGCCTCCATGCGAGAACTCGTCTACCCCATCGGTTATCAGTTCTACGGTAAATATGACCGGCCCATTGCCACTTCAGCTTGCTGATCGCTTCGGCTATGTCGACAACTTTAGTTCTTTGACGGATTTCAGTGTTTCTGATTTTATCCATCAAAGAAACACCGAGCATAGCCCGCTCCATGGCACGCTGAGCGACTTTGAATTTATGAATCAGTCCTGCCGTGAGAGTCCATGTTTCGGCACCGTATGTCATTGTAGGTAGGAAGCATTGGTTGAAGACCTTGGTCTTCAGACATTGTGGTAGTGGCGACGAGAACAGCCAGACAAGGAACAAATAGACATGTTCATGCACACAAATATTTCTACCGGGCGGTAATCGAACCCGCGATCCTCAGCTCCACAGTTAGGGTCTCTAACCACTCGGTCAACCGGTCAGTCAGATAAAAGAATCATCAAAATTAGAGATTAGACAGAACAAACGTCATTATATTTAAAATGCTTGTTTAACTGTGTTGTTTAATTACATACGAAATGTAATTTCAAAATCTTTATTTTCATTTCCATACAAATTTTATAAGTGCGTTACACTAAATTCTATTTCACAGCGAAAACGTTAAAACGTCAAGTGGCGTATATTTTCTTTGCATCTTGTCACTGACCTTGTACATGGATTATTTTTAATTATTGTGTAAAACTTGGAGTGTTAATGAGTGACGATCGCTTGGCCTAGTGGGTAGCGACCCTGCCTACGAAGCTGGGGTTCCCGGGTTCGAATCCCAGGTCGGGTCAGTATTTATATGATGAATATCCATACTGGTACCGGGTCTTGGTTTTTTTTTTAATTTATTTTTAATACATGGGACTTCCCACACAGCGTCATCTAGTCCTAAAGTAAGCAAGTATTATGCTTGTGTTATGGGTTACTAGACAACTGATATACATACTTAAACATTCTTTATAATATATACATATATAAATATTTTGCGAAGACACCACACACATATAACAACCAAGACCCGGTACCAGTATCAATATTCATCATATTAATACTGACCCGACCTGGGTTTCGAACCCGGGACTAGGCTAAGGGTAAGGGAACACCCACTAGGCTAAGCGGTCGTCAAAGCTTCAAAGCGGTGGTTGTTATATATGTATATGTGGTGTCTTCGCTTGGTACCCAAAACACAAGCTAATGCTTAGTTTGGGGCCTAGACGTTGTTGTGATGTATAGGAACGTTATAATTAATATAATATAATATTATATATATATATATAAAATAAATACGAACTATTATTATTTAGTCTGTGGTATATATTTTTTACCAGGTTGCGCAAGGTAATATTTTTTGTTCTCATTTCTGTGGTCCTGACGCAGTATCTCTATGCACTTCATTGTTTTTTGTACATCTGATCTATATTGGGAAAGCCTTTTAGACTTCATACTCATAGTCATATAATTTCTAGGAGTAGTGCTGCTGCTTTTTTCTAGGAGAACCTAGTAAGAAGCAGTAGCCCTACTCCTAGAAATACCCTGTTTGTATTGGAGAATGATATCGTCGGATATCCATTTAGAAGTATATAAATATTATAAAATTATACCTTTTTCTTAGAGTAAATTCATTTGACAGCAGCGTTTGGTTTTAATAGAGTCATAAATGTCACTTCACGGTATCGAAGTGACATTACTCAGTTTTGCGGGGTTGAAGACTGGCGCGCGGGGATTTCACGGGGGTAAAGACTAGCGCGGGAACCTTGCGAACTGAAACCCGGACTAAAACTCGCCATCTTACCCTAGCTAGCTATAGTATGAGTGGTCAGGCGGTAAACATAGAAGACGAGGGCTTCTAGTTAATTCGCATTTTTATGTATTTAAAAGGTTTTAGCGTGAAATTGAAATACTGTAGAAGTAATGACAATCGTCATCATCGGCACCGAAACGTCACATTTTTATTATCATGAACGTGAAATGGATTAAAATAGTCGCATTATCTATATAATATTACAAATGCAATGGGATAGAGTCACCTTTCAATGTACAGAGCGTGGGAATAAGACACGCAATAATGGAACATTATGTAAAACCTGTATTAAAAAGACAATAATAATGAAATAAGTAGACGAATGTTATTCCTTCATAGAAATATCGTTCATAACTACTATTTCTATTAACTTATGGAATGTCATGACAACCGTTACTGAGTAATATTAATAAGTAAAATCGTAACCAGTTTTTTTTCATTTGCACACATCACATGAAAACTACTAAAAATATCGACATGCGTCACACAAAAGTTTGTTCGCCTTTAATTTAAAAATGTATTTGACAGAATTTAATGATATTTTGTATAGAAATAGATAGTAGTACACACACACAGTAGTATAGTACCTACACGCAAAGGACATAGGATACCTTCTATCTCGGAAATATGTCTTTGATCATTTGACAGAGGAGTAACTTGATAGTTGGCGAAAAACTTATGCTAAATGATGTCATACGAAAGTGGTTTGTCTGATTTGTTACTAGTTTTAAAAAAAAAAAATTCTGCAGAGAAGTAACTTCGAAATCGATATTATCATATTATATAATGCAAGTGTCGGACCACTCACACTGAATGGTTCCATCCATCCATCCATTCATCAGCCCACATTCGTCCACTGCTGGCCATAGGCCTCTCCCAAGGCACGCCACACTTCTCTATCCTCAGCCATTTTCATCCAGCCACTACCGACAGCTAGCTATAAGTCGTCGGTCCAGCGAGCCGGCGGGCGTCCCACACTACGCTTGCCAGTTCGTGGTCTCCACTCAAGAACCTTTCTTTCCCATCGTCCATCAGTTCTTCGGCAGATATGACCAGCCCACTGCCACTTCAGCTGTCGAATGGTTTGAATGGTTACTTAGTCGAAACTAACCTTCATGGTTAAAATTCAAATTAGTTTAAAAACAAATATCTCAAAAATACTGAACACATAACACTATAATACAAAATTCGTTGAAGGGGTTTTTTAAGTTGTACTGACTTAGTTTTTTTTTATAATTTTCTGTCTCATAGTTGAAAGGCTAAGGATGGGACACACATCTATAAGTAGCCGACACCTTAATATTTACAAAAATTTTTTTCACCAATATTTTTTTTCGCGATTTTGCTACGCCATTTTACAGAGGTTTACAGATTATACCTACCTTCTAAATTTCATTTTTATTGGTGTCAATAGCCTCCGAGTTAAATAGGTGTAACAGCCGAACACACAAACAGTCGGACACAATGAAATTATAAGGATTACATTTTTTGTCATTTGGCTACGAAACCTTAATAATCTTGGGGATAGGGTGAGAACGAAAAGGAAATTTCATGAAACAAACACTAGTACGAGTTATTTATAAGATGTAACTTTTAATTCATTAGTTTTCGAATCATATGTTTGCAGGTTTTTGATAAATTTACTGGTAATGGTCTCTAAAATGATAAAACTTAGGATATAAGTTTTCAAATACATTTTTTTTAATAACGTATACATCACAAAACCGTCTAGGCGCTAAACTAAGCATTAGCTTGTGTTTTGGGTACGAAGCGAAGACATAACATATCCGACCAAGACCCGGTACCAGTATCAACATTCATCATATAAATACTGACCCGACCTTAGATTCGAACCTGGGACCTCCAGCTTCGTAGACAGAGTTGGTACCCACTAGGCCAAGCGGTCGTCGCAAATTCCATATGGACTGGCGGTTTCCTGCATAAAACAGTCAAATAATATTCCTAATATCAGATGAGACACATAATTTTGTAAATTTATAGCTCGTGATTTAAAAAGATTTATATTCAAACAAAACGTATATTAATAACCTCCTTTCCTTGGACAATGTACAAATATATATATTTTAGCTTCAAAAATAAACACCGTCGATTTGATTGTATCCTAACGCAGAAACCGAGCTTGTGTATTTTCCTCAACAAATTATATTAAGCAATAAATGTCCAAATCGCTCAGCATTAATAGCACGTATTAAACTCGTTGTGATTCTGGGAAATATTATTGTTTATATTATGTCTATTACTTAGTTAGTTAATTTGACTCGGTATGTCCTCCATGGATCTAACGAATGCTATACTTAAGGAAACACTTCACTTGGATTAAGTGATCCAGGCAGTAAAATGTCGGTCGAGACAGTGCTCTGAGTCAAAATCTACCAAAACTACGTCAAGTTAGTTTAAAGTGTTACTTGTACGTATAGTATATTGAGATGCCTTGATAGCCATCTGGCGAGCAAGCTTTTTGTTTTGAAGGTCGTGGTTCGAATCCCGGGGCATGTACCAATGAGTTTTTTTTTGACTTAATTACATAACTGTTGCTGACTCTGTGTCTCGGAGAGCACGTTAAGTCATCGGTCCCGGTTGTCATTATCAGATGGTAGTTGATGAAATCCACCAGCTCGCACTGGAGCAGCGTAATAAATTAAGTACCAAACACCCTCGTCCTGAGAAGAAGCCTAAGACTCCGCAGTGGGGTCTATTGGGTTGATATGATATATTGAGATACATTGAAACTTAAGTTGAATGAATAAGAAAAATATTTTTTACTACTGTGAAATACGAATCTTGCCTTTGCCTACAATTAACATAATATATTTTCTTTACTTTTGAAGAAAAACTTATTATACATATTACGTTTTCTTGCTGCTGCACTTCTAAAAAGAGCACCGTGGTGATACTTAAATCGTGATTTTATCTGTACTTGCATATTTATTATTATTATTTATTTAAAAAACACCCCATTGGCCAACTTCTCAGAGTAAATTGTATACATTTTCGCTCCATTCATTTTTCTTTACACCTCTAACCCCCTTTCTTATTTCCTATTTCATCTATTCCTTCCTTTCAGCTTCATTTTCTTTTCGTAACTTTTCTATTTTCCGCACCCCTCCCACTGCTGTACTTTCCTCCCATAGTTCTCCTATTTCCCTTACTTTCTCCTATCCTTTATCCTCCATCAAGTGTTCTGAATCTCCCTCTCTATCGCATATTTTGCAATAACCTATCATCACCTGCACATTTTAATTTAGCCATAATCTTCTGACTTTTCAATCGATGATTTTTTTAAATATTATAAAATGATATTAAAATTCCAAAAATAAATAAATACAAAGTTACACACACAGTTACAGTTAAATTCTGAACATATATCCCTTGGAGTGCGGACTGTATACATTTTATTAAGTGGTTTTTGAAACATCGTGTACAGTCAACGTAGCTGTTAATCGTAAAACTTCGTGTGGTATGTGCACAACGCCATAAATTCTCGTGTACACTTCTTAACTCGGCTGTCCATACGGTCGACTGAAGCTTTCAAATCGACTTCATTAAAATACTTATGCTTGACAATTAATCTTGAAAATTTTTTGTCACAAAAGTTAATTTTGTATATCTACTTTTTTCGGCCCCAAAAGTCTGTCGAAAGTTCACATAGAGGTTAATGATGTCGGTTTCTCCACAGATATGTGAATAAGCTAGAAATGTCATATACGCGTTGCATTCGCGTTTATAGTGAGCAAATGCGATGATATGCGTTTCTAAAGAGTTGTATATCTGCAATTGATTTATTTCGAAGTAAAGACGTAAAACTAAAAGGGTTGCAAATGTTTGCAAGGCTTATTTTTTTATTTAAGTCAAATATTATTAGAAAGTTACAGTCATTGTTCTTGGACTTAGAAAAAGTACTACTACCAGAAATTATTTATTTATTATTTGATATCAAGTAACAAAGACTCCTTTGTTAGTAAAACACCTACATTACAACCTAAATGTTAGTAACACAATATAACAGTCATAATTAAAACAAACTACAAATCACAAATCAATATCAAATTGTAAAAATTAAATAAGTCATACACAAGATGTCAATACTATATCTGAAATGGCTATCCAAGAAAGAACACAAGTGACAACAAGTCACAATTTTCATGAAATTCATTAAGTGATGCTATTCTTTTCATGGACCCATGCCCTCTCCCAAACGACCAATTCATGTTTATGTACCATTTACTTTCCTAATTATGGTTCTGTTCAACCCTATATTCATTTATCCTTAAATAACTCCATGTTAATACAAAAAATAAGATTATTCAATTGATTTGTTGGCATCGAAAAATTATACTTTCAGATGAATCAATTTCTACTATGAAGGGTTACATGGCATTAGTAAATAAGGTGTGTTTGTATATAATCAACAAAACCGCCTTAAAAACAACACAAAGGATTGACATCAATCAAATTTCATTTTAACACGCTTGGTTTATGGGTACTTAAAAATAACAGCTAACAGTTATTCTAGAAACCAAATGGCATCTGATAGTTTTTTCTAAGTTGAATCAAAGTAAAGGTAAATATAAGTAGAATGACTTTGAAAATGTGAAAGCACATTTCAGCTAGAGCGGGATTTGGGAGTGACCAAAATACTGAGTTATTATTCACCGGTTTACCCTAAATTTAAACGAGGACGTTCAACTTATCCGAAAATGCATACATTAATTTTATTTGAATGTAGTAATGCACAAAAAAATATTTCCTTTTGAATGTCGATCTTTGATTCCATCAGATATTTTCAGGTGATAACATCATCATAAATGTATTTCTGGTTGAACTGATCTTGATTAAATTTGGCACAAAGATAGGTAATAGTTGAAGTAATATAAGCTAATGTTTATTTCAGTCAAAGATTTCCACGAGATATAAAGTTTGTCGTCTTTTCGTGTGGTAACGAAACGCTGAAACGAAGTAATTTTTTTGCACGGCGTTAGTTGAAGGAACACCAAGAGTAGTTAGTTCAGTGGGGCACGAAGCGAATCACGATCTGAAATCAATGATGAGCAAAGTTTCAAGTTACAGAATAGAATAGTAACACATATGTCACTGTATAAGTTTTGAAATATTCGAATTTTAAAAATAAAACGCAGTTATATAATTTTTAATTTGTTCTGTCTTTACTTCCCGCCTTTTCTTCTGCTACAATGGAGCTTTAGCGAGAAAATTTACGTGCTATGATCTATTATGGCTTTAAGTTTGGTTTATCTGGAAATTTTGGAAATTCGCTTGATCAAAGTTTGCATTTTTTAATATCTTTGAAAATCAATATGATTTCTAATACTAAAACAATTTACTTTAAAATTTTTCGTTTTGCCAATATCTTACTTATCTTTATTAATGTAACAATCGTCTTTGACGTAAATGGTATTTTGAGAACTAGCTAATTTAATCTGTAAGTTAACTGAAATACGTGGTCCAAGTTAGCCATCTCTTCTTCATCGTTTCAAGTCATGCTACTGTCCTTTATTTAATCTATGACACGTCTTAACTCACTTTACGTTTTTACGAGTGCCGATTAGCCTCGGTTTTTCGTTCTAATAGTACAATGTCAATTGTGTTCAGTTTTATATATTTTTAACGCGACCGAGAACTGTTCGCTCGCCACGCGTGTTATGTCGCTGTTAAAAATATGAAACACATTATGAAATGTGCACAATGTTCGTTTGTGATGTGATCGTTCGAAAGCTTAGTGACAGAATGTGATATTCTCAAACTGTGATATTTATTTTTTAATTATACAGGTTATGTGCGATTAGAACGCTTCGGTCTGATGGCCCCACTGATCATCTCCACCAGTGGGATCACGAGGACTTTCAGGTACTAATGTCTCCACTGTAGTAAGCCAGTGGAGCCATGAGGATTTGCTAATACTTATGACTCCACTCATATTGTATAAGCACTGATCGCTATTTAATATACTATAAGTACAACGTCAATTTGCTGTCAATATTTGTTGAAAAAATAATTGTCAATGGGAAAATCAATTTGCATTTGCTCGGATCGTGTGGAATGGAGCCAATTTCTGAAGAACAATTAGAATTAGTATATAGAAAAGGTGGAGAGGTACTATTTTACAAAAGTTACCTGTATTACAAGCATTGTTTCGGTTCCTGTATGGAGCCTAGCATCTCTATTATCGGAGAAAAGTAGCAAGTCTTTGTTTCTTATTTTCTATATGAGTGTCGTTCTTTCCGATAAGCTAGATCAGTAAGCTACTAGGTTTTACTTTCCCTGTCATTTTCATAAAATTTTCAGATCATTTACATTTTTAACACACTACCACAATGTCTGAAGACCAAGGTCTTCAACCAATGCGTCCTGCCTGTAATGACATACGGTGCCGAAACATAGACTCTCACGACAGGACTGGTCCACAAATTTAAAGTCGCTCAGCGCGCTATGGAACGGGCTATGCTCGGTACAACAAATATTGACAGCAAATTGACGTTGTACTTATAGTATATTAAATAGCGATCAGTGCTTATACAATATGAGTGGAGTCATAAGTATTAGCAAATCCTCATGGCTCCACTGGCTTACTACAGTGGAGACATTAGTACTTGAAAGTCCTCGTGACCCCACTGGTGGAGATGATCAGTGGGGCCATCAGACCGAAGCGGATTAGAACTCGCGCTTTGCGGATTCCGTGCTGTTATTATATTACCGTAAAATGTATTTAGTGTTTGAGTATTTTCGGTATTTTTTTTATTTAGTTTAAGAAACTGTCCATCATGCCAATTTTAAGAATTTTACCAAAATACCATGTAAATAGGTTTTTATGATTTCATCAATTGATATCGAAATACGCGTTGAAAGGCCATATTTTTTACGTTGACTTACCACACCATACCATCAGTCCATTAATGCCCCACTGCTGGAACTTAGGATTGCCCTCGGGCTGAGGGGACTTGAGGTAGGTTAATCCACCACGCTGTTTCAGTGCTGCATGGTGGACGTTAAGTTAGAAACTTTTTTTACAGAGCTATGGGCCGTACATCTTATTTGATATAATTTCAACTCGATCGATACTCAAAGTCATTTCTAAGAAAGGGTCTTGATGGATAGACAGAAGGAACACAGACTCTTCATACAGAGATTTTTTCTTTTGATCTACGGAACACTTGACTGCCCACACCTCGTCGCACATGGCAGGATTTTATGAAAACTTCCAATAATGTCCTTATTCTACAAAAAAACATGAAATTGTGAAAAAAAAAAGAAAATGTGAAACATTATTGTGACGTCACTAGGTACTACATGCGGCGGTCGACGACCATACATCATCATCATCATCATCATCAGCCCATTTTTACCCCACTGCAGGGGCTTAGGCCTCCCCCAGGGTGAGGAGGGGGGGCTTGGAGCTTAAGTCCACCACGCTGCTCCACTGCGGGTTGGGAACTGTAACGACCGCCATCTATTGACAGCGTCCGGGACCGACTGCTTAACGTGCCCTCCGAAGCACGGTGTCAGTGATATTGTGTACTTAAGTCAGAAAAACTCATTGGTACACGCCCGTATTAGAATCATGGCCCTATGGGGCCTTATAAATTTGAGACAGGTTCGTTGCACTCTGGGCTATCACGACACGACGACCATACGAATAAGTGCAATACGTACAACATCGTTGCTATAATTTGTAGTAGTGACGTCATTAGATATAAATTTTTAAATATAAACTTTTTTTGGAAAATCCGTACATCAAATGTAAAAAAAATACTAAAATATTTCCAGATATTTTCATAAAAAAAATATTCAAGTATAATCCAAATTTTTCTGGTCAATGTATATCTATTGGTACCGAGTGTACCTATTTACCTACTTTAGATTAGAAAATTACACTTCATAATTACCTACTTACATATATCAAAACTGTTATTCATATAAAAAATACCGTTTGTAGGGAACATTTTTGATGTGGGTAACACTAACTTGTCTTTGTTTTCCGTTATATTTCATTTCATATTTCCACATAAAGCCTTAGCATACGAAATTTCGTACACACCCTTAAACGGTGGAAACTAGTTAGTGCCATTGGATACGAACCATTAAATAAGAAAAAAAAACCTTACCAAAGCGGAAACACTTCAACTTTCCCCTAATACTCCTTTCATAGTGACTGACAAGTATATGTTAATAAATTATTATTTATACCCAGGTTATATATACCCAGACATTTTTGGTATACATAACTACGGAGCTTGCTGTACCCGACCGTAAATACGATTGGTACATTCAGCCAAAAAAATGTATGCTTGCTAGAGAAGGCACCAACTTGAAGGTTACGTTTCATACTTAGAAACTAGAAAATAGGCATATAGAATTTTATGTACTAACATATTGAAAAAAATGTACTTAGATTTTTCACTATGACCAATACTTTTCAGCCACATATTATCTACAGATAGTACCTATTATAAAGCACAACGTAGTAATTATTGTAAATGAAAGATTTTTGAGGTTGGGACATATTACCCGACCAGCAAATCTCTGTGTTATAAAAGTGGAGAGCTTTTTCCTATTTTTGCTTTTCATTCTAATTAATTAATCGTAACGAATTGAGCGTAGTTTATTTGGATTAAATTGCTATGAGAGTAGAGTAAATGCTGTATAAAAAACAAATCAGTGCTCTGAAAAATGATGAGTAAAATAAAAAAAATACTATTAATGTTAAAACAGCAACAAAAAATGCATTTATACGATCATTTGTTCTTTATAAGATAGTAGTTTGCTATTACTCGGAAAGTATGTTCTATAAAAGCAGCCGAATTGCTTTTATTCAGCTCTTTAGATGAGTAACAGTCAATGAATTGCTTTGATTCGACTAATATAAGTATGCCGTAAGAGTTCTGGTGGTATTCGAATTTAAGTTCTCATTTTGTGGAGTACGCTGGCTTGATGGGACACAAAATTATATAAAAAGGTTATTTCTACAAATTACTGTAACAGTTTACGTTGAATTTTTTTCACCAATAAAGTCCTTTAAGAAGTAAAATACTGTTATATGTTGTATATAATATAGATGATCATGCGACAATGGATTTCCTGATTAAACCAAAGGTTTTTATTAATATATATTTATGCCTTAATTCCTTAATATAAATAAATAAAAATGAATTAATAAGTTTTTGAAGAAAATTATTCTTACAATTCTGGTTCCATCATATTTCATTTTTACTATTACGAGTATAACTCGAATATAGATGTTTGAATTACACATATAGCATAATACCATGCAGCCATGTTAAATAGATTTCAGGGTTCCTTAAATAGTACAACAAAAACCCTCATATTTCTTTTTTACCCCCGACGAAAAAAGAGGGGTGTTATAAATTTGACGTGCGTGTATCTGTCCGTGGCATCGTAGCTCCGAAACGAATGAACCGATCTGGATGCGGATTTTTTTATAAGAAAGGTGAATTATTACATTAAAGTTTTTCTTTATACAAATACCTAACTCCATAAAACAACATCGGTCTACTCGAATATAAGTAAATCCTCACTAAAGATGATTTAAAGTTACTTAATCAATGTAGACGGCCATGGAAGGAAACGCATTTTATGATGAATAGAATATGAAAGATGTTACGGATAACACAAGAATGAAAATTTAGTACGATATTTTACTTTTTTCTATCTGACAACGAAATTAAGTTTTTATTGCACAAAGTTCTTTTGTCAGTGTCAAAAATATATTTACTTCCAGAATTCGTTTCAAACATTCTATTAATCCTTAATACCAGGTAATGACCAGAGCATTCAAGAATCAAATTTAATTTTGTAGTATCAATCTTCAAAAGAGTTTATGGATTTTTACGGAAAATGTGTTTTTTTTAAATTTATAATGATTGCCAAATCTCAATGCATCATGATATATCGAAGGACCTCCTCAAATATGACGTCATCCATTTTTTTTAACGACAACCCCATATTTTTGTTAATAGCTCATATTAAAAAAAAACATAGAATTAAGATTTAGCAATTTAAAAAATTTTATATTTTGCTTCACGAATCGTCTTGTATGTATTAAATATGATATATTAGTAAATTAATAAAATTTGACCGGTTCGAGCATTTTTCAATTTTATTCCTTGAATTTATATCGAATATATTCCATACTTTACGAAAGCACTGTATAAAAAATATTATAATAAAATATTTCTACGTTTTTGTGAAAAAGAATTTTATGCAATAGCAAAATGCGGCAACTCAGACAGACTTTGTTTTATTGTACCAGTTACTGTTATAATAAATTTTTACTTTCGAGTATACAGTACGACTGTAAATGCTTGTATTTCATCTCCGTATCCGGCCGTAAAAGTTCTTTGTCAAATAACACGTAATGCGACGTGAAAAAGTTCGAAGGGTCGACCGCTTCTGAGAGATTGACTTGACGTATTAAAATTAACTGAATGTGCACACGTGCGTCTATTTTATTGCTAGTATAAGTTTGCTATAACATTATTAGTGAATGGCGTGTTGTCTCTAGAACATAAAATATTTAAGCATATTTCTCATATTTTAAGATAAACTGTTTTTCACAGATATGTTTAGTGAAAATTCGTTCTAGATTACTTTTCTTTTTAGGGCTTTGACCCTTAAATTGCAGCGCGATCTAATTATCCTATATGTTGAACTATTACTTTATGAAATTAAATGTGAAATGTGAAGAAAATTAATATAATGACATTGCCTTCTCAATATAATTATATTAGAAAACAAAGTGTACGCAAAAAAAATAATTGTATTATTAAAAAAAAAATTGTGATCAGCATAATGTTAATACGAGAAACAAAGATAAACTTACCAACGATGTCAGCCGTCTTAATAAATTTACAAAATCTTTTAAAGGGCAATGTGTACATTTTTACAATAAGATCCTAGTTGACATTCAAAATCTACCCCTTAATTAGTTTAAAAGTACAATAAAACGAAAGCTTTATATAAACGCTTATTATAAAGAATCGGACTACTAGTCCATGGGTGTAAACCGCTCACCAGACGGTCTGTTTCAATAATATTAATCTTTAAGCACTTATTGTTAAAAAGATATTTATAATTTTGTTAAAAATAGCATACCTGGGTTTCTTGCGTATTCTTCTGAGAGGAATGAGTACTTTTAGAATGCGCCTTTGTGGTGATGTTCTTCCACAAAGTAATAAATTCACTCTTGTGACGTATTTCAAGATTATATTACATAACTACGAAATAAAGATATTTGGTTTGATTTGATCGTTTTATCGAAGTAGATTTAGTAATTTTCGAGTTGAAAACGTACAGATAAACAAATAAAAAAAAAATGTTTAAAACATATTTTTTGGGATGAGAGAATAGGTAATTATTCATAATTTTTACAATAACCTCTATTATGTATAGTCATAACTTGACTACAGTTCTATATCGGTAGTCTGATTGTATAATGTCTGGATAGAGAGTCGGCGTCAAAAAATGTTGACAAAACTATCACCTAACTATTCGGTCATTTTTCACGTACGCAGAAACAGTTTACATGTGGTTAGTATGGCGTACCAAGAATGGTATTTTGAATCACACACACACAGATATGTTAAAGGTAGCCTGTCAATTTTGTTGGCATTGTGTTCTGAGGGTCCATCCAGACGTCATATTAATTAATTAACATTTTTTATTAACAAATTGAAGTTTCGATTCGATATCGATAATCGATACTTATAGTATGTATCGATTATCTTGTATCGGTTACAGACATCGCTCGGAATTTTGTCACCAATACTCCAAGTGTTCTTCTCTAGCACCGCATCTTCAGGGCGTCATTTTGTTTTTCTGAGATTCTCGTAGCGACTACCTCTCAACGCCTTAGAGAAGTATGGCGAAACCGAGCGTTAGAACGTATTGTGGTCCTGTCATCTTCGTAATATTGCAATTTCTCTATTTCCCTTGAATAAGCCATTAGCAGACCTAGTGATGCTCATAGTGCGTTTCACTTCTTGTATGTATCCTCTATCGTTTGAGACTAGCGTTCTAAAGTATACTTGATTACATTATAGTTCACTATAATTTACCTCGAGCTGTCTTTAGCAATCCACAACCATGATGTTAGTTTTACTGCGATTTACTTTAAACCAAAATCGCGGCTTACTTCTTAAAGAATCGTCTTTAAGAAGTTTCTTCACGTGCCAGACACTAGTTATAAATAGAGAAATGTCGTTGACATAAAGTGAATTCTCATTCTCCAGTCAACTATTCGTCACCCACTAACCCGCACTGGAGCAGCGTGGTGGTTTAAGTTCCAAACCCCATGATCCTGGGGAGGCCTAAGCCCCTGCAGTGTGACCTACCGTGCTGGTGGAACTGGAAGTGGAGTCATCTAATTTAGCACCGCCTATCCAGTCTTCATGGGTTTTTTTCATTACCCATATTACGCGACCGCCCTAACTTGGGGGTCCTGGGAGCTGACATCGCTGACAAATAAGTTAAATAAACAACAAAAACAGAGTAATGTTAATTAATTATGTAAATCAACAGTGAGTGGGTGAGCGGGCTACGTGAGTGGGGTATGTGGTGGCCGCATTCCACGCGAGTGCCAAGATAGAGCGATCCGGCAATACAATTTATTGTTCTCTTATTTTTATTGTACTATTTGACTTTCAATATTCATGTTTTTACACCAAATACTTGAATTAAAATGTATATTTAATCTTGAGCGGGTATCGAGTGAAGTGCTTCAGTCTGTCTAAAAAGTCTGATTACATGAACGATTGTTGTAGAAATTGAATAACGCGTACTGGTAACCCTAGACGTACTGTCAAACCATGTTAGAACCGTACAGTGATTTCTATGCTGTGTTGCTATAATTGTGATCGTCTTTTAAATTACCCATGTAAACTAACTTTTTGGATAGATTGTGAATAAAACTTATTTGAAATTTCAAGCAAATCACATCGCCTTGATTGCAAAATCAGTAGTTGCAAATTCTTAAATAATAACGCCTTCATTTATAGAAAAAAATCGCATTACCGTCAGTCCATACAGTATAAATCCAGACTAAAACCATTGATGTAGAGATGCACCTTGTGACTACAAAAATGTGAGCAAAAAAATATACGCCACAGTTCAACTATATACACTACTTGATGTATAGAAATATTCGCTGTGAAGTAAAGTTTTCTGTGAGCCACGTTTGAAATTGGTACTTGAAAAGAAAATTAAGTTGCTAAAATTAGATTTCATGTATATTTTAATAAAATATTATTGCATGAAACAATGATACGTGGTCTACCAATCACTAGATAATTTTGACATTTGTTTACGTTTTCGAACGTTTCCAAGTATGACACGCTTCATCTTAATTATTATGCTATCTAAGACAGAAACATACTGACCCATTGGCCGAGTGGTTAGAGACCCTAACTGCGGAGCCAAGGGTCGCGGATTCGATTTCCGCTCGGGACAAACATTTGTGTGCATGAACATGTATATTTGTTCCGTGTCTGGGTGTAAAATATCTATATATATACATGTATATATATATATATATATATATATATATATATATTACGGAGAATACTCAAATATGTATTATATCAGTTGTCTAGTATCCATAGTACAAGCTTTGCTTAGTTTGGGACTAGATGGCGCTGCGTAGATGTCCCATATATATTATACAAAACAATTTGATCGAGTCTAACTAAAAATAATTATAGACAGCTGTAGAACAAACGTGGAATCAATGAGCGCGTCCTTTTCAACAAAATTATTTATGATGACTATACTTTTTGAATTTCGGGAAAATACCGATTATTACCAGAGATATAACAAATCAAAGTTTATGCTTTTATGACCCTCTCGTGACGTCACTCGGTGCCGTTACGTCCAAATTGTCCACGTCAGCCCATGACCCATAGTAATGTAACCGAGTGACGTCATAGCACGATTTATTTTTAAAATTTGTATCTTCCGCATTTTTGTAGATATCAATTAAATTCTTTCACTGATTACTTTTTCTTCTGATTCTTTCACTGATTACTTTATTTGGTTTGATTTGATCGTTTTATCGAAGTAGATTTAGTAATTTTCGAGTTGAAAACGTACAGATAAACAAATAAAAAAAAAATGTTTAAAACATATTTTTTGGGATGAGAGAATAGGTAATTATTCATAATTTTTACAATAACCTCTATTATGTATAGTCATAACTTGACTACAGTTCTATATCGGTAGTCTGATTGTATAATGTCTGGATAGAGAGTCGGCGTCAAAAAATGTTGACAAAACTATCACCTAACTATTCGGTCATTTTTCACGTACGCAGAAACAGTTTACATGTGGTTAGTATGGCGTACCAAGAATGGTATTTTGAATCACACACACACAGATATGTTAAAGGTAGCCTGTCAATTTTGTTGGCATTGTGTTCTGAGGGTCCATCCAGACGTCATATTAATTAATTAACATTTTTTATTAACAAATTGAAGTTTCGATTCGATATCGATAATCGATACTTATAGTATGTATCGATTATCTTGTATCGGTTACAGACATCGCTCGGAATTTTGTCACCAATACTCCAAGTGTTCTTCTCTAGCACCGCATCTTCAGGGCGTCATTTTGTTTTTCTGAGATTCTCGTAGCGACTACCTCTCAACGCCTTAGAGAAGTATGGCGAAACCGAGCGTTAGAACGTATTGTGGTCCTGTCATCTTCGTAATATTGCAATTTCTCTATTTCCCTTGAATAAGCCATTAGCAGACCTAGTGATGCTCATAGTGCGTTTCACTTCTTGTATGTATCCTCTATCGTTTGAGACTAGCGTTCTAAAGTATACTTGATTACATTATAGTTCACTATAATTTACCTCGAGCTGTCTTTAGCAATCCACAACCATGATGTTAGTTTTACTGCGATTTACTTTAAACCAAAATCGCGGCTTACTTCTTAAAGAATCGTCTTTAAGAAGTTTCTTCACGTGCCAGACACTAGTTATAAATAGAGAAATGTCGTTGACATAAAGTGAATTCTCATTCTCCAGTCAACTATTCGTCACCCACTAACCCGCACTGGAGCAGCGTGGTGGTTTAAGTTCCAAACCCCATGATCCTGGGGAGGCCTAAGCCCCTGCAGTGTGACCTACCGTGCTGGTGGAACTGGAAGTGGAGTCATCTAATTTAGCACCGCCTATCCAGTCTTCATGGGTTTTTTTCATTACCCATATTACGCGACCGCCCTAACTTGGGGGTCCTGGGAGCTGACATCGCTGACAAATAAGTTAAATAAACAACAAAAACAGAGTAATGTTAATTAATTATGTAAATCAACAGTGAGTGGGTGAGCGGGCTACGTGAGTGGGGTATGTGGTGGCCGCATTCCACGCGAGTGCCAAGATAGAGCGATCCGGCAATACAATTTATTGTTCTCTTATTTTTATTGTACTATTTGACTTTCAATATTCATGTTTTTACACCAAATACTTGAATTAAAATGTATATTTAATCTTGAGCGGGTATCGAGTGAAGTGCTTCAGTCTGTCTAAAAAGTCTGATTACATGAACGATTGTTGTAGAAATTGAATAACGCGTACTGGTAACCCTAGACGTACTGTCAAACCATGTTAGAACCGTACAGTGATTTCTATGCTGTGTTGCTATAATTGTGATCGTCTTTTAAATTACCCATGTAAACTAACTTTTTGGATAGATTGTGAATAAAACTTATTTGAAATTTCAAGCAAATCACATCGCCTTGATTGCAAAATCAGTAGTTGCAAATTCTTAAATAATAACGCCTTCATTTATAGAAAAAAATCGCATTACCGTCAGTCCATACAGTATAAATCCAGACTAAAACCATTGATGTAGAGATGCACCTTGTGACTACAAAAATGTGAGCAAAAAAATATACGCCACAGTTCAACTATATACACTACTTGATGTATAGAAATATTCGCTGTGAAGTAAAGTTTTCTGTGAGCCACGTTTGAAATTGGTACTTGAAAAGAAAATTAAGTTGCTAAAATTAGATTTCATGTATATTTTAATAAAATATTATTGCATGAAACAATGATACGTGGTCTACCAATCACTAGATAATTTTGACATTTGTTTACGTTTTCGAACGTTTCCAAGTATGACACGCTTCATCTTAATTATTATGCTATCTAAGACAGAAACATACTGACCCATTGGCCGAGTGGTTAGAGACCCTAACTGCGGAGCCAAGGGTCGCGGATTCGATTTCCGCTCGGGACAAACATTTGTGTGCATGAACATGTATATTTGTTCCGTGTCTGGGTGTAAAATATCTATATATATACATGTATATATATATATATATATATATATATATATATTACGGAGAATACTCAAATATGTATTATATCAGTTGTCTAGTATCCATAGTACAAGCTTTGCTTAGTTTGGGACTAGATGGCGCTGCGTAGATGTCCCATATATATTATACAAAACAATTTGATCGAGTCTAACTAAAAATAATTATAGACAGCTGTAGAACAAACGTGGAATCAATGAGCGCGTCCTTTTCAACAAAATTATTTATGATGACTATACTTTTTGAATTTCGGGAAAATACCGATTATTACCAGAGATATAACAAATCAAAGTTTATGCTTTTATGACCCTCTCGTGACGTCACTCGGTGCCGTTACGTCCAAATTGTCCACGTCAGCCCATGACCCATAGTAATGTAACCGAGTGACGTCATAGCACGATTTATTTTTAAAATTTGTATCTTCCGCATTTTTGTAGATATCAATTAAATTCTTTCACTGATTACTTTTTCTTAATCGATCTAACATATTTCTATAAAATGCAAAAATAACAAGACACGCTCTTCACAGATAACTACATTGTATACTGTCAAGCATATTACTTTAGTATCGACTTTCGACTTTTTAAATAATAATAATAATACATGGGACTTCCCACACAGCGCCATCTAGTCCCAAAGTAAGCAAGTATTATGCTTGTGTTATGGGTTACTAGACATGGGTTACTAGACAACTGATATACATACTTAAATATTATTTATAATATATACATATATAATTTTTTTTTTTTTATATATAACAACCAAGACCCGGTACCAGTATCAATATTCATCATATTAATACTGACCCGACCTGGGATTCGATCCCGGGACCTCTAGCCCCGTAGGCAGGGTCGCTACCCACTAGGCTAAGCGGTCGTTAAAGAATATTCTCAGATGAAAAACGTACTATTAAAAATACGACTCAGAATTCGCAGACCAAACAGTGAACGCTTACATTATGTTAATGCATTTGACTTACTGTGTCCTCAATTCTGTTTGGATCGTAAAAATTAATGAGCATGCGTTTTATTACCAACCAGTTACAGAATATTGGATTCGTTCTTACAAAGGGACTATACCGGCCAAAGACTCGGTGGTCCAGTGGCTAATTATCTTTTAACTCTAATCCGTTATTTGACATATAAACTGTTAAACTGATGTAAAAAAATTACTGAGTCTAGTTAATCGATATGCGAATGACAGCTCGATCGAAGAAGATGATTCGTGTAAACAAACACCGAACAAGTTCAAACGGCTGTTTATAAATAGTAACTATAATTCACAAATAAAAAAAATAATAAAAAAAATCTATAATTTATAATATTATAAAGCTGAGAAGTTTGTTTGTTTGAACGCGCTAATCTCAGGAACTACTGGTTCTAATTAATTTTTTTTCTGTTTTGGATAGTCCATTTATCAAGGAAGGCTATAGGCTATATATATAAAATCATACTATCTGTCTGTCCGTTTATTCGAGCAAATCTCTAAAACGGCTAAACTGATTTTGATGGAACTTCACAGATATGGAAAAGAAGTAGTCAAAAGTGGCATACGCTACTTTTTGTCCGTCTGTATATCTGTACGTCTGTACTTTTATGTGTCCATTCGAGCTAATCTCCAATACGTCTGAATAGATTTTAATGAAACTTTGCAGACGTGATAGAAGGTTGTCAAGAGTGACATGAGTTACTTTTTGTGACGTGACGTTGTCATGAGTGGCGTAAGCTGCTTTTTGTCTGTCTGTTTGTCTAGGTACGTCTACATGCCTTTTCGAGCTAATCTCTAAAACGGCTGAACAGATTTTAAAGAAACTTTGCAGACGTGAAAGAAGGTTGTCGAGAGTGACATGAGCTACTTTTTGTATCTGTCTGTCGTTTGTCCTCGCTGATTTGTCAACGTAGATAAAGCTGAAGGAAGCTGAAACTTCTGAAAGTCTAGGAAACTGAAATTTAAAACAGAGGTTTATTTTATAACGTGACTATTAGTTTTTAAGAAAGGATTATTCAGAAATTTTAAATTTAAGGGGGGAAGGATGAAGGGGTTTTGTATGAGTCTTTGTTCTTTAAAGTTAGAAACATCAAATTTTTAGCATAAATGAATAATTACGTGTTTCAGGATTTTTGGATTTCGACATTTTAAGAGTGGGAGTATCGGTTTTCTTAAAGGAGTGGGGGGAATGAAGATTGAAAGTTTGAATGGGTGTAACCAATATTAGTTTCAGCAAAAAGTACTTACGTATAAACCATATCGAACGTTAATAGTACCTACCTATAACAGGAATGTGTCGTCTACGCAAGCGAAGCTGTGGGCGGTCGCTAGTTAATAATAAATAAGGTGATTGAGCTGGCAAATAAAAAAAATATTGTTATTTTATATTTTTCTTGTATACTTCTTCTTCCAACTTAAATTTTTGTTTAAGAAAGACCACCTCTACTACACTACTAAAATAATTTAAATTTGGCCAACGCACTAGGTACCGCAAGTGCCACGCGAGATTTGTATGGAGGACCGTTTTGTGAAGTCAGATGTGCGCGCACCTCCCGCAATGGCTGCCTCGCTCGACTAAGATTCGTAATAATAATAATAACGTATGCATCACAACAACGTCTAGGCCCCAAACTAAGCATTAGCTTGTGTTTGGGTACCAAATCGAAGACACCACATACATATAACCACCAAGACCCGGTACCAGTATCGATATTCATCATACAAATGCTGACCCGACCTGGGATTCGGACCCATGACGTCCAGCTTCGTAGGCAGGGTCGCTACCCACTAGGCTAAGAAGTCGTCATAGTGTTGTAATAATATCATTCTGAGTGCTTAGTGGAGCGTACGTGTACGAGGACATACAGACAATTTACCAAAAATTAATTCCTTACCACTGGCCAGTTATTTGCAAAATTTATAATTTCTATAAAATTTCCATTAAACACAAGATTGAAATGTTATAAAATCTCGTAACTACGATTTTATTACTTAAGACACATATTTTATAATTATTATACTTATGATATTACATATAAATGATATTATATTATGACATAATTTGGTATTATACTTATTAAAAATGAAGCCAGTATCGCCGCGCGGGGATGCCGCGAGTAAATGGGTACGGATGACGTAATGCCATAGCGATAACCGCCACAACGAAAAATCCGATCGCGTCTAAATAAAACTTTAAACAATCACTGTAAAACTATTTTAACAGTTAGAGATACACTTTATTTGGAAAAATTTTAAGTTAATGCACTTAGATTGAGATAAGATAACAAAATAAACACCATATCAAGCTCATTTGGTTAAATGGTGGGATTTCGAAATTCAGACTATAGATAATATGTTTGTATACGAAAGATGAATCCCTTGACCACATAAAACACGATGAGTATGATGCATTAAATATTATCTCATTTTAGGATCCAATACCGAAACCAAATCTTTATGATTGAGATTACATTGTCTGTTAGTCTGATCTGTCACAACCTTTCATCTTCTAAGAATTGGATTCAGCCATTCATTGTCTGTTAGTCTGATCCGTCACAACCTTTCATCTTCTAAGAATTGGATTCAGTCATTCATTGTCTGTTAGTCTGATCTGTCACAACCTTTCATCTTTTAAGAATTGGATTCAGTCATTCATTGTCTGTTAGTCTGATCTGTCACAACCTTTCACCTTCTAAGAATTACATTCAGCCATTCATTGTCTGTTAGTCTGATCCGTCACAACCTTTCATCTTCTAAGAATTGGATTCAGTCATTCATTGTCTGTTAGTCTGATCTGTCACAACCTTTCATCTTCTAAGAATTGGATTCAACCATTCATTGTCTGTTAGTCTGATCTGTCACAACCTTTAACCTTCTAAGAATTAGATTCAGCCATGCAGCTGTGTTTTTTGCAGGTAAGTAATCATTATAAACAAAAAAAAAAATACACAAGTTCAACAAACTTTGGTTATAAAATTTATTTTTTATATAGTTTGCGGAATGTAATCGAACGATTCGCCTTGAAAGTAAATTTTAACATTGAAAATGTTTAAGTAGAGGCAACATTCTCACACAAAGCGACAGAACAAACGTCACGCAAAGGCCAAAAACTTCAGAATTTAAAATATAAAATGACGTGGATAAAGTATTGAAGGTTTCGTTAAATTATTAAAATTTTAAACAAGCACGACGTATAAATATTTCAAATACGCAATGACGATGTCAATATAATTTCGGTGTTTATTTGTCAAATGTTCGATCAATTTTATCGAAATTATTAGAATTGAGTTTGATGATTATATTGAAACAATAATAATAATAAAATCATTTATTGCCAAAAACCAAAAAAGCAGTTACAGGAATTCTTAGCAAAGCTTATTCTTAACAAAGCTTACAAAATTGATGGCAAACGGAATCGACTCAGCCTAATGATGGTCAGCCGCTGGCTAACATGACCATCGCTAATATTCTGCCGACCCAGAAAATAAATATCTTATACATAAAAATATACATACCTACTATAACTACACACTCCGATCACTGTCCAGTTAGGCATGACCCACACACACAGAGACGGTTAGTAGGTTCCTGATCAGTAAGTACTGCACAGCGAGAGTGTATTTGTCGTGCAGTAGTTCATATGCTACTTGACTTCCAGTAGCATTTAACTTAAATATCTTTCATAGCAACGTAACTTCGGAATTTGTCATAAATTAAATAACATAATATTAAATGTGGTAAATAAAAGAAGTTATGAATTATTGTATACTTTTGATTTCATCATCATCATCATCATCATCATCGGCCCATTTTACCCCACTGCAGGAACTTTGGCCTCCCCCAGGGTGAGGAGGGGGTTTGGAGCTTAAATCCACCACGCTACTTCACTGAGGGTTGGGGATTGTAACGACCGCCATCTATTGACAGCGTCCGGGACCGACTGCTTAACGTGCTCTCCGAGGCACGGAGTCAGTGATGGTTAATGCACTTAGGTCAGAAAAACTCATTGGTACACGCCCGGATTCGAACCATGGTTCGTTGCGCTCTGGGTTATCACGATTTTTTATTTCAAATCATTAATATTTTATATAATACATTTACAATGTTTTCCGAGTATGTTAAAATGTGCAAATCGTTTAAATTTTTTCGTACATATATTTTTTTGTTTGGCGTCTTTTCATGAAAATGTCACCAGGCGCCAAGCAGTTTAAAAATAGGAAAAAAAAATATCGTGGAGCGATAGATTTATGATTAATAATTTTTAAATTCTTGCAAACTCAGGCATTACAGGCGCACTGTCCTTTAGTACAGTAACACGGTAAAATTTAATGTTGAAAAATATGATAAAATTTAATGTCCAGCAATCGTGAGCTGATCCTGAAATAGCCCAGCAAATTAAAAATCATAGGGCATTGGCAAGTTTCATTATCATAATTTCAGCTGCTGGACGTTCACTGCTGAATATACGCTTCTCCCTACATCTTCAGAACAAGCGTCTTGGGCCACCTGTAACCAATGGTGGCCCGCTACATTTACCAGGTTGTCAGACCATCTACGGTCCCCCGATCGTCCCATGCTACTAAGTTTGGTTCGTAGTTGCTGCTCAAGAACTTTTCTTACCCAACGGTTTTGTGAGTGATGTCGGTCATCCTAATTTTGTGGATTTCTTCTTTACGAATTCCATCCATGGATCTCAAGGACCAAACTATTCATCAAAACCTTTCATAGAATTTTCGAAGCGTCGAGCGACTGTTTTTCGTCACACTGTGTTAAAGAGCCTGCTGGATTTGTTTTAGTGGACCTTACCACAAAAGTCACGCGCGCGTGATCAAAGAATAAACAACACGGGCTAAGGAACGATTATTGTATTGTATAACCCACTTGTATATAATATGCAGAACTCTATTATTGCATATTCGATATTTGTCACTTGTCACATTTGGCGGACTTACTGCCACACGTCCATTTCGTCAATTTTTTTAGTTCTTTAATTACGGGATATATTTTTTTATTATTCTGATTTATCATTGTTTAGACAGTATTTTTAATTTGTAGGAATTTTTAGTTTATTTTTAATCAGATTTTAATTTAGAGTGTATTATTTAATAAATTAATGTTTAGCTTGTATATAGGTAATTTATAAATATTTTATAAATGATATTTATCATCATTAAATAAAATAAGCACTCCTGTTTTATCACGGGATAGTACTTTTAAAATTAGTATTTTAAGTAAGCGATCTAAAATTCGATTTGTTCACGGTTAATGTTTTAATAATAGATTAAAAAAAAACCAAATACAAAGGATTCTCACTACTGAATGTTAAACAAAAAATTCAATTACGATTTAACGTCAAGGTTTAGTTCTGCAGCTTACACTACTGCAAAAAAGATTCGTACATATCCTTTTAGACATATAGAAACCACTATTTCAGCAGTTCCAGAATGACTTGCGGCATTCTGCTGTAGGGACATGTAGCTGAATCTTTGTGCTGCAGAATGAGGATATTTGTGCAATATGCAACTAGAGCCTAGAGTATAACTTTAGCAATCAATATTGCAGATGTGTTTAAACTTCCTGCTAGCTTGATGTGGATTCCTAAGTATCAAGTTCTAAGCCCAAATACAATAAGAAAATTGTGTTCCGTAAAATTAGCCTATTTGCCCCCCCTATTCAAGGAGATAGCAGATGCCTTTCACGGACAGTAACCTGGTGTGGACGTTTAGGTATGGCGTAGCATCGATATGACGCGGTTGCATGTGATGAAAAGAAAATTTTAGGAATTGTTATAAAATCGAATGAATAAGAAAAGCCGTCAAACGTATGTTTTTCTATTTAACTTTTGTTTGTATTAATTTGGTAGAAGCGTATTCCCTACCTATAGCTATACCTAGAAATTCTTGGTGTGCTACTAAGTACACACATAAAAATCTTAACCTATGCCTTACACATTAACCCAATTGGGTCAGATTGAACAAAACTAGCCATTAAATTAACAAAGACAATTGATTGATAATGAATGACGAAAAGTTCATGGGTTAAGTGGCGTAATCGATTTTACCATTTGCATTGTAAAAACAAAGAAAATATTATGATTACGGACCAACCCATATTCGACATAAGTAATCTGTATACAAAGTATCCATGTCGATCGCAGTAATAAAACATGTCGAAAAATTATGAATGGGGCACTCGACATTAATCGTCCTTTAGATGTAATTGGAATTAATTGTTTAAGCGTCATGTAGGTGTAAAGAATTATTAATATACCTCAATGGAAATATATGCGTTTTTATTTCGTAGTTACGAAAGAAGAAAGGGTTAAGTGCGAGTCTGCCTTGCGCTACCGAGGGTTTCATACTATTATATAACGTAGGTATTTATCACTACTCACCACTTTAACATAAATTTAAAAATAAAATAAAAAATTATGTGATATAACTGCTAATTAACGGTTTTCAGATTTTATCCTTTTACTTGTGCTGTGGGACCTTGCTTCACGCCAAATTTCATAATAATAGGTTAACAGGATATACCTAAATAAGTTTTGATTCGTTTACTTGCGTGCACTGAATTACACTGCAAGCGTATAGAACAGACCCACCAACAACATTTGTGCAGCAGGCGCGGCAGTGCGGGGCGCGCGGCTCTATCACTTCGTTTCTACCACATTGATTTTTCTATCAAGTATAGCACACTGTATTATACATGTAATATACATGTTATGGTATGTTCGTTTCCACTAGAATACACAGAACTGTAAGTATTATACAAGGCTTTAGTAGGTATTATACATGTCAGGACATTAATTGTAATTAAAACAAGTATGGCTGCAACGGTAGAAAGTAATTTAGGTATCAAAATTAGTTTTGGATGGTTTCAATTTTGTTTTGTTTAATTATCGACGATGAATTATGCCACTATCTTTTTTCTTCGTAGTTGGTTTTATACACACACTTTTATACACATTTTTACCATCCATGATGGCATTTTTGAATTGTTGTTCAATCACATTTTTCACACGCGATCGCGACGAGCATAGGTGAGTGGCTGAATGAATTGTTGCCGGTCGACAACAACGCTTGGCGTAAACATTTGGTTTGCGGCGTCGGTTCTATACGCTAGCAATATTAGTTCGACGCTCGTGAGTGTTAAAATATACAGCATAAATGGCTTTTTTATTCCGTTGATTTAAAAGCTTGATTTTTTTACAGCTCAAAAGGACGATAGACCTTAATATTTGATACTGCACGCGTTCCTGAAAAAAGGAAGTCTTAACAGACAGACAGACGGATATCGAACTGATCCCAAAAGGTTCAATTTTGAGGTACGGAACCCTAAAAAACTCAAGGGCACAAATTTTCATATATTTAAATTATATTAACAAAATCGTGGATCAAAATGCGCACCCTACAATACTCCAGCACTTACCTGTGGGAACGGGTCTTTTGTTGCAACTTGACCACTCGGCTATAGTCGCAGTAAATTAAACTAATGTTTTAACTATGACAGGCCACCGCGCTGGTCCGTTCTGGAATCGAACCTTTGACCTCTTCTTTACTAGCTGTAACCCTTCTGAGAATAGATCGCGACTCGTATGGCTGGTAATTTAAATTCCATATTTAAGAAACCAAATTGTAAATATTTCAAAGTTTCCAAAAATGTTCAGCAAAAACGTAAGTATTTAAAAGACGGAACCGATATTATAACTGCGAATATGCATTTGAAAGAATGGTGACTACAAATAATAGTAATAGTAATAATAATAATAATAACAATAATAATAATAACAAAAGTTAAACAAAAACAAAGACGAAAATAATCTATGAAGAAGAAAGACAAGTAAAGATAAACGGTTCAAAAGATTGGAAAATAAGATAAAATTGTAAATACTGGCCGAAAATATTCGTTCAGAGATAAATAGAGGAATTGGAAAACAGACGTAGTTTTTTATTGATGACTTATTATGTGTAATAAAGTTTATTATTATTATTATTATGTGTAAGAAAATTAAAAAGTTCATCTGTTTAATTTCAACTCAAGACATTAGTCTATAGAATTAATTCTGCAACTAAAAATAGTTGTCATACGTTGTTATGTCTGAATAAAAGCTATTATTCTTATGAAAACTAAGTTTAATTTTATGTGTCGCACGCATCCTTTGCTATGAAAAACTTTGTCTGAAATGTAGAACTTGAACAGCAGATTTTCATTCACTCAATGATTTTCGGGCCTATTGATCACAAGAATATAAATCTGTTTGTCGTTGCGTCTACAGTGGTATAATAACGCATGTAATGTGTATGGGTGTTAGGCTGAACGTAGTCCAAACATATAACGAATGTAGAGCTTACCAAACGAAATAAAAAGCTTCAAGCTATCATATGGTGCAAACTAACGGTTATCGAAAAAAACATATTCGAAATTTAATTTTTTTGAACTTCTTGTTTAGTTAGATAGACCACGTTCAGCCGAACACCAGGTATATGAAGTCATAAACGTGACAGCCGGCCTTAGTAATTTTTTGTTCGTTTTCTTTGAGAACCATCGTATACCGTGTGTGGAGTATCCATTTGAAAGTTATTCCATTGTTGGGCCATTTATGTCTTTACGCATTTTACCGTTTTTACAGTTTCTTAGAAATTTTTAAAAGAATCATTTTATTTTAATCGCTTCGGTGTTAAAAGCAAAAAACTGGACCCTTAAAGTTTCGTTACTTCCGGCTGTCCGTCCGTCCATGCATCCTGTTTACCACGCTATTGTAATTTCTTCATTTTACAGACATATGACGAAAATTCGTGCGAGACGATTATTTCAGAGTTGGGCGCCAAAATCTCAATCAAATATCTAATCCAATTAGTATTGAATGAAACCGGATCATTGGGACACAAGCAATATAATATTTTAAAAAAAGTTTTTCATCTCATCTCGTCTGATAGCAAATAAGTGTTAATAAATAAATTTTCATTATTACTGAAATTCATTTTGATAATATTTTAATTTAAAAAAAGGATAACGATTACTTGGGAAAAAATTTGATACTTAATTATTATTTAAAAGGTTTTAAATATAAAAACAAATGTATTTTTTATATCGAAAGTAACCATTAATTAAAAAAAATAAAAAAACAGCTATTGGAGCTACATTTTTTTTTCTTGTATAGTTTCCTTCTAAAATACTATCAAAAGACATTTATGTAAAGTACTTAAATTCTCTTTACAGACAGTTTGGTACGATCGTCCTAAGCGTCTCTCCTTTGCGTTGCCGTCCCCATAATGTCACATATTTTAATATTTCGCCCCTGTCACATCTTTATTATCTCCGGTTTAATATACCTCACTCAAAACACGATGAATACATTCGTAGTGAGTTGATCTGTGTTTATAGTTTTCTGGACCATTACCTTCGGTTACAAGACGTGGGGTGATTTTTTTATTGTGTAGTAACACTGGAGTTTTTGAAGACCCTCACTAAAGGCACGCCTGGAAGTAGTTAAAGTATTTGAAGAGATTTGCATAATTTTTCAAAGTGTTTATCGGGTGGCTACATAGCTTCTCTATGGTCGGGGAGTACGTGACCCCAAGTTTCTGAAATCTGAATTTTTGGCAGGGATTGCGGTCAGTCAGCTAGATATGTACCGCATCTGTAAGTTTTTATAGAAACAAAAACTGCAGCACCAGTTTACCAGCTTTTAGATAATCGTTTAAAGCCTTGCGTTTTATTGTATTTTGTATCACATTTGACGCGCCGAACACTAGATATGGTTGGTTGGGTTGGGATAAACTTTAGAAAGCAGTAGCACAAAAGATGACGTTTTAAACAATTGTTTTTCTATATATTTAAAATTTTTAAACGCGTGTAAAGGCACCGCGCTTTAACGTACTTAGATTCAACTGATTCACAGCAAGCGTGTGAATGAGCGCTGCATGGATTATCAGCTGCCGATAATTCAGATTTTTAAAACTCAGGACCTTTTTTGTATACGGGCTCCCGGAATACTGTAAGTATGTTTTTCCATTTCTATTCTTGCAGCCATACCACTTCTTTCATTTCGCTTCTGAGTTTTACTTCCACTACCATTGCATCTCACACCCCGGTTCTTCATTCTGTATGCAAATCTTCGACCAGAGTGAACAGTAGTCAATCTCACTCTCTGTTTCTTCAACTCCGTTACGACGTGAGGAAAGGACGAATTAACAAATGCACTCTCCCACTTATTATACTAGTTAGTTACATTCCTCATAGAAATATTTATGTCGTACACGCCCGGTTGCCTTTAAGGAGGAGCTCTCATTTCTCATTGTAAGTGCGAGAAGCTTATCTCTATCGTGCATCATTGAATTTGATAATTTGAAACAAAAAGTCGTGTTTTGGATATTATCGTTCCATTTTATGTCTATAACAAAATTAAAAAAACTTCAGATGGAGTCAAACTCAATATATATATATAAATTTCTTATCTTGCAGTGAAGATAAAATGAGAACGAGATTTAAAAATATAATCAATACAAATAAATTCTTTATACTATTATATATAATAATAATAATAATAGCTAGGACATCCCCCAAAGCGCCGTCTAGTCCTAAACTAAGCAAAGTTTGTATTATGGGTACCAGACAACTGATATACATCAACCAATCAATCGATCAATTCATTCGACCTTCAGCCAGGTGCAATGTCTGAAAGGGACACGTCCCGTTACACCAAAAGGAACGTAGATTTAGGATGGAGTGTAGGTTATAGTCTGGATGGGGGGGGGATGGGATGATCGTGTAACCTTTGGCCAGAAAAGGGAGTCAAGAAAGGTAATAAATATTATAGTGTGTTAATAAATAACAAAGGGGAGCATAAGTTTCTTCTTTCAATTTGTTATCGTGCTTCTGAATATATTACTTTATGTCGTATGTTCTTTAATATGTTAAATTCTTCTTCTAATGCTTGTTTTACGTGACATTATTTTATTTACTAAAATCATAACACGTGTGTTTGTAATCTTAAATTAGGTGCAGTGAACCTCCGGAGTAATACCTCCAAGCAATACTTCACCCATTTTATGTAAGCCCCAGGCTCGTAAACGTCTTATAGGCAACACTGATTTAAACCTAACAGGAGCTACGAGTACACTCGCGTTTAAAACGTCCACGATAATAAATTTCAGAAATTGTTGCATCGCGCTATACAAATGTGGAACGCGTAAATAATGTTTACGCCTTGGCACCCGAATTGATTGCGCTAACTGATGAATTTGAATGACAATAAATTGCTATACGAGTTATGATATTGTGAAAAGGCTTAATGTTTTCATCAGGGCTAATGTATGTTGGTCGTAATTTCCGATTCCAGACAAGTTTCTATAGGACTCATTTAGCAGGCAACCGATTTCGTATCTTCTGAGATCCATTTTCACTCCACCAGCCCAATATGTTGCATTGCAAGGGCTTAGGCCTCCCACAGGGTGAGGAGGCTTCAAGCTTAATCCACCACGCTGCTCCAGTGCGGGTTGGTGGATTTTAACGACTTAAAGTTACGATATTATTTTCTGTAATAAAATAGTTGAATGTTATGGTAGTAAGTTTTTAAACAAAATATGGTGGAGAGGACAACGTCGGAAGTTTTGTAGTCACGCATGGAACAAATGAGATAATATAATGAGCTCTTTCACAAAAATAAAATTTTGCAACTAAAATCAAAACTCTCAATAATTTTAAAAATATGTGTTATTTTAATACTAGGGTGAAAAGTAAAATTTAATACTTCGTGTTAAAATAATAAAAAAAATTATTAATTTTAAGGCTTATTAAAGTGTAAATTTCTATTTAGTGGACCTGTTACACTTGACCGTATACGAGTTATAGGTATCCACTGATAGAGCTGGTAGAACCAAAAAGTGTAATTTTGGTATACTTATCCTTACTGAGCGGTAGCTCTAATTATAAACAGAAAATTATATTTTTGTACATTTAAAATTGGGTGTACTTCGACTTGGTGCATAGCTGTAAAACTTTTAAAGGACAATGTCTTGTTTTCCAAACTGCATTTATTTATCATTTTTTGTTGTCTATGTCACTGTGAGGTCTTTGTTGAATAATTTATTCTTTTAACTTTTAATTTAATGATGTCTGTCTATATAGTTATTTTAACACGACGTAAATATTTTCTTCTTCTTGTGTTGGTAATTAAATACAATCCAAAAAAAAATGTTCAAATAGGAATTCATATGGGAAATGTGCTAATACCAAAAAAAATTGAATCGAATCATTAAAAATGAAGGTATATAAACTTAAATTTTAGTCTATGACTTTGCACCGATTCACTGGAACCCAAATTTTGGGACGCTGAGGGAATCGCTCACCACGTGGGACGATTTGGGTACCTACATATTTATTTCTAAAAGACTGATCAAACGTGGGTTAATTCTCGCTGCGAGTGGATTTCTCATATAAATATGGGTCAGGAATCCGCCTCTTCGTGTGAATATATAATAGCTTATGCGATCTAGTTGGTCCAGAGGTTAACACATTGGTTTCTAATCTGAGAGATATCGAGTGATATTATTTATTTGCGAAATATATTGGTGGTACTCTCACGTCCTGTTTGTTTACAAAGTGATGTGATCTTTTGTGCATAGTTATTTACTAATTCCATGAATTTTTCCCATGTTTGTCTCGGTCTTTTAACCGTTCATAATCAGCGTTAAGCGGTTCAATCGGTCTGGTAGACCGAACCGGGGTGTGCGACCTGTCACGGGTGTCAAATCGATGGCGCGAAGCGACCCACGCTGGGACTAATCAATTCATATACATCGATAATTCCATATTAATGGTATGGGTTCTGGTTACAGATTTCAAATAAAAATAACGTGTTGCTAATTGAGTCGCTAAGCAGAAGAGGGGCCCAAGCCTTAAAAATAAGTATGTAAGCTTTGACATTTCAGTGATATTTTTAAAACTATAGTGGCCTATTAAGATTTTATTTGTTATAGATGACATCGGTCGAATAAAGTTTTTCCGTCATAAACTTCGATTCTTGAAAACCACACTGGTTTAATGTTGATTAGACGAAAAAGAAAACACGTTTTTCCTACTTATAAGATATAGAATTAGATATTTGATATCCAAATGACGACCGCTTAGCCTAGTGGGCAGCGACCCTGCCTGCGAAGCTGGAGGCCCCGGGTTCGAATCCCAGGTCGGGTCAGTATTTATATGATGAATATTAATACTGGCACCGGGTCTTGGTTATTATATGTATGTATGTGGTGCCTTCGCTTGGTACCCAAAATACAAGCTAGTGCTTAGTTTGGGACCTAGACGTTGTTGTGATTGTGTGTGTTATTATTATTATTATAAATTAACGCCATTTTGAAAAAAAATATATATGATGATGTCTTACAACTCTTGCATTATCAGAAATTAAAAACGAATAATTAAGCACAGGACAATGAAATGTACTTTAAGATGATAACCTAATCTACGAATAACATGATTAATGTTTTGTTTTTCAAAAGTTTAGTCCTTTAACCGACAGGCTATTTTTAAATTGTTACATTTTGATATTATAGTCATTGCATTAATATGCCAATAAAATACTACATTCAGTAGTTAGTATTTAATTTTGACCTTTATCAAACAAATAAAAGAAAAAATCGGATAAAATTTTCATCGCCAATTGCTCTATCTCCATATCATGTCGAATAAGCTTAGGCAACTCTATCGCTGAGCGACTCAGTGTTACTTTAAGTAATTTTCTAAAAAAAGTATATTGATTTTAGTCAACTGCTTTTGTTTTGTTTTGTAAAATAAACCTTTTTCTTGCAAAAGCGTTTGCCATTTTTAGAACGAACAGACATTAAATTAATAAGTAAAATAAATGACTTAAAAAAGGCATCAAAAAAATTTTTACTCAGTAATTTTTATTTTATTTTTTCCTTTCATCCATCTAAAGCATATTTCATATGTCCTCCGATATTGCACTGTTCTTTTAGCACTTTTTTTTCTTCATAATGTAAAACTTAAACATCACAAGTTACCAAACACAGGCATTTTTATTTTCTATCGAATACTCAAGAGAAACTGCCACTTTTCTATTATTTATATTTTCTACATCTATTTTCTATTAAGTATATTGCTAATTTTACTAATTTTAACTGTGGACCACGCGAAATTCTACTTCACAGTGAATATTTCAATATATCGACCAGCGTATATTTGGTCTACAGCGTATATTTTTTTGATTACTTTTTTGTTGTCTGAACGCGGCATCTCTATGAACATCCATGTTAGGAATAACCTATATAATTTTATAGGTTATTATTTCATAAGGAATCTCCTTTTTTTAGGTTTCCGTATTTAATATTTCTGAAATTATTAATGTCGTTCATTAGTATAATTACATCATATAATTATATAATTATAATATTATTAATATAACTTGGAATTTATATAGGTTCGTTAGATATCTGAGAAGAAAATATTAATGGTTCGAAAGGCACTATATATGTTTATTATATATAATTCAAGGTTTAGTTTTTAAATACTCCTTTTTAAGCACTAATTACACTCTAGTTTAACCCTTAAAACGGTCTGAGTGATACCAAATTGTTCGAAAAAAAGGTACGCAGCACAGCTCGCAACGCTGTTTTATGGATGTCAGAACGTTGACGTCGTATGTAGGGCACGAATTCTAACGACCACACCTTCTGACGACATATCTATACTATCTTATATTTAGATTTATACTTGCTAATAAGAAAGAAAACTAATTTTCTGCAGGCAGAGCCTGTAGCATCTTTAATGTTAATAATTTGTATAATGGAAACTCCAGGTCAGTTCAGTGCCATGTTAAATTTAATATTGTTTGTTTCAAAAAAAAAATTTTTTTTAATTAATACAGTCTTCATTTTCAACGAGTAATTATTTTTTTTTAAACGCATCCATTACAAGAACGTCTAGGCCCCAAACTAAGCATTAACTTGTGTTTTGGGTACCAAGCGAAGACACCACATAGGTATAACAGCCAAGATCCAGTACCAATATCAATATTCATCATATAAATACTGACCCGACCTGGGATTCGAACCCGGACCTTCAGCTTCGTAGGCAGGGTTGCCACCCACTAGGCTAAGCGATCGTCACAATACGGTCGTCAATTTGCTACAAACTATATCACACCAACAGTTTTCTATTTAAAATTTGGATAATCAGTGAACACTTTCATTCTCATTTCATCTATAAATAAACCGTAAATATCTTTTAATTATTTTTATTTGAAATGATTATTAATTTAATTAAATAAGTTAATTATGGAACGCCGGATCATAAATAATGAGACGGTTTGGTGGTATTTTTTGTTTTAACATAAAAATATCAAAGCGACCGCTTACCTGTTTTTATTATCGACATAAACAAAATGACGTAATAACATAGCGATATGCTGATACAACGACTCTCATAAAACGAAACTTAAAATTATAATTTGGGTCATTTTCGATCATAAAGTTTATGCCAGCGAATGACAAATTTACGTCTGCGGTCTGCCTCGGCTTGTCATGGAAAGTTGTGTTTTAGCATCGAAAAATAAAGCTATATGCGAGAAAGAAATGAAAGTCATGAATATTGTCTAATATGGGTGTATTTAAATCAATTTTTATAACCCTTTTTTTAATTGACCTGTGTGACCCACTTACGACTACCAGCAATAAGTAGTGCGTCGTTATCCCCAATTAAGGCACCGTCTCACGCTGAAACTTTTGCGTCGACCTTGATGTTTTATCTATCCATCCATCCATCAGCCCACATTCGTCCACTGCTAGACATAGGCCACTCCGCCACACTGCCGGGTCGTGGTCTTCACCTATGAACCTTTCTTCCTCATCCTCCATCAGTTCTTCGGCAGATGTGACCAGCCCACTGCCACTTCAGCTTACTTATCTTGCAGACTATGTCAATCACTTTTGTTCTCTGACGGATGACTTCATTCCTGATTGATTAATATTGATTGATTGATGTTATATAGAACGTTACATATGAAAATTTAATTAGACCAAACTGGGTGGATTTATTGACAGCCATCGAAGGGTCTGTTGTCCACCTACCAACTCCACAATCAGATCAGCTCAATGGTACCATAATTATCGATTGGTATTCAAACGATACATATCTGTATTTGAACTCAATACAATTAACCACTGAAGAGTTTCCTCGTGAGGAGACGTTTCTGATTGCGTCAACGAAACCTGGTCACCAGATAACTGATTGACTGATTGAAATGACACAGATTTTGTATATATTTTGCATTTTGATAGTTAACCTTGATTTTTACCATGAATTGATGCTGAAGTCAAGAGTCTCTCCTCATGAGGATACTCCTCAACAGTTAATAGCACAAACACAAAATTTTGTATATACGTTGCATTTTGATAGTTAACCTTGATTTTCACCACGAATTGATGCTGAAGCCAAGATTGTCTCCTCATGAGGATACTCCTCAGTGGTTAGTAGCACGGATATGAAATTTTATACGTTACTTCATCGTTTTATAGGTAATTGTGAGTTACACATGTACGTATGTAAATTTAGGTGAAACGTAGTTTAAAATATTTTAAGACTAAAAATGAAAAAATAAATTATAGTTTAAAAAAACTAAAAAACACGCTTTAAAAGCAAATTGAACTAAAAATCTGGAAATAATCATTATTAGTATAAGGACAAAGTGATTAATTAACGAGAAAATTAATGTTATTGTTAAAAAGCGTGGGGTGCTCGATGTCAGTTATTATATTTCATTGCACCCCACGCTTTTTCACAATAACATTAATTTTCTCGTTAATTAATCACTTTGTCCTTATACTAATAATGATTATTTCCAGATTTTAGTTCAGTTTGCTTTTAAAGCGTGTTTTTTAGTTTTTTTTTTTTCAGTGATAATGATTACAAAATTCGCCATTTTGGGAGTTCAAAATTTTTGGAATATGCGTTTTTATATAATGCTATGTAGCTATCTGGAAAACCATTCATTGGTAATAACTTACAGGAGCAGGAGGTGCGTGTAGGTGATATTTTAATTTCAGCTTACTGTGGTCCTTACCTGTAGATATGTTGAAGATGCTTCCAGTTAAGTTCGTATGGATTCTCTTGATTTGTATTAATTTTGTTGCCTTACAACAATTTCGAAACGTAATACGATAATAGTCCGTAATTACACGCGTGTTCGGACCAATTTGCTGGAGTAACATGAAAAAAAAACTGGCCAAGTGCGAGTCGGGATTGCACAAGAAGGGTACAGGTTTCCAGATTAAAAAACAGGTTTCTTGTATGAGGACCCCTGGAATTTTTTATTTCATTTTTGTTATTCGTTGTTATAGCGGCTATAGTGGAACACACTCCGTGAAAATTTCAAATTTACATCACCAATCACCAAAAACGCAAAAAAAAAAACGTTATTTGTACAGGAACCCTCTTTAATTTTTCATTTAATTTAATTTTTATTATTTTTTGTTATAGCAGCCATAATAGTACATACTTCATGAAAATTTCAACTGTAAGAAACGATCTCACAACCACCAATCACCAGAAACGTTAAAAAAAAACACGTTTCTTGTACTGGGACCCCTTTTACTTTTTAACTTAATTTTTTTATTATTTGTCATAGTGACCGTAACAATACACACTTTGTAAAAATTTCAATCGTGTCGTGATAGCTCGAGCGCAGCGAACCTGGTTCAAAATTGTAAGGCCATGAGACCGTGGTTCGAATCCGGGCGTGTACCAATGAGTTTCTGACTTAAGTACATAACTATCACTGACTTTGCCTCGGAGAGCATGCAGGCGATCCTGGTTGCTGTCAATAGACGGCAGTCGTTACAATACGCCAACCCGCATTGGAGCAGCGTAGTGGATTTTAGCTCCAAGCCCCACCTCACCGTGGGGGTAGGCCTTAGCCCCTGCAGTGGCGTACAATGGGCTGATAAAAAAAAAACATTTAAATGTTCACCTATTAATACGGTTCAGACGATACAGTTCAGATGATGATACGGTTCAGATGATGAATAAGTTTCCCATTGGTACCGTTCAGATAAGGAATTCTAATAAAATATGTTTTACTAGTATTTTATACAAGTCCTGTATTAAAAAAAAAAAGGTTTCTTCACATTTTCAATGTAAAGTGATTTTCATAAACATTATAAAATCTTCATGAAACATAATATGACTAGTTATAATAAATCCACAATAAAGGTAAAACGTTTCAATAACGTGTTGCAGGTCGTATGACGTCAACTCCATTATTATATCAAACAAGTATAGTAGTGTCTTTTTACCACATTTCTTCAATTGTTCTAATAATATGACCGATGTTTGGCAAATATAGTGAAGAATTGTTTTATATCAAGCATGATGAGGGAACCGTTTAAAACTCAAGTTTGTTTGAACTATCTGCGCTCAAAATTGTAAACATACTCTGGACTTCGTGTGTACTTGATACTGTAAAAAAAATTGAATATCGTATCACGAGTAACAGATCAAACATAGAAGTCGGATTCTTCCCGGCATGCCAGAAACAGGCTAATAAAAAAAAATGTGTTAAAAATTTTTCTAAATATGACAGCGAAGGAATTGTAAAAAATAAAGTTATGAATGTTTAACATGTCTTGTCAGACAGAGACGGCGATACCGCACAGCGTACTAGTCTGTGACGTCAGGCCATTTAAAGTTATGTTAAATTCCGTTTTACAAGAAAGAGACAGAGATAAAATTTTAATACCTTATATAATTTCCATATTCTTCAACCGAATATAATTGTGTTTATAAATTTTGTTATCTGATACTTTCTATTTTTATATTTTCTCCATAAATATAATATATTTAATATTACTAAAATACCCTAATTATAATTATAAATATTGCAAAATAACCATACAAATAAGTATTTTAAAGTGGACATGTTTTATTCTACGTCTTGGATTATTTGTTATTATATATATTAGGATGAACTGCACTAACTGTTAACTGTTTCAATTTGAAACTTCTGAAATTTCTCTAAGTGATAGAAGTATTACATTATATTACCTTGTTATGACAATTCCAAAGAAAGACGCGGAGAGCGTTCTTGTTGTTCTGAGTCAGACACTCGATTTAATGTAATGTAGCTACTTCAAGCGATTTGTAGGCTAACATTAACTGAGAACTTCGACATTGGCTTAGGTTTTGTAAAACAAAGGATAGGTATTCAAAAAATGGTATATCTTAAATTTTTCTCTTGCACTTATTCAGAACTTTTACTAACAGAAATTTTCTGTAATGCTTTATGCTCATGTAATTATCAAAACTGATAAAATATATATTAAACGATTTTGCTATATTTAAACACTACGTAAAAATGATGTGAAATCCTCCCACAATACGTTTCATTATACGTGGGTTCGAATGAACGTAATCCAATCATATCGAGCGTGTTGAGCTTACCGCACTAAATAATTTCAAAAAGAAAGTTAAGTTGTAAAAAAATAATGCTTTAAACATGTTTTTCTCGGTAACTGTTAGTTTGCGTTAGCTTTACACGTCTTATAAGTTTGGACTATGTTCGGCCGAACATATTGTATGATGTTTGAATAGAGAGTCGGCGTCAAAAAACGTAGATAAAAACATTACCTAACAGGTTGACTATAATTCACACACAGAGATGGTTTGTATATTATTTAATATGACATAGCGATAGTATGCGGTCTGTTGAGTCACACACACAAGCATGTAAAAGTTTGCCTGTAATTTTTGTTGACATTGTGTTGCGAGAGTCCATCCAGGCATTATATGCACCATATCAGCCCATTCTGTCCCACTGCGGGGCTTAGGCCTCCTCTAGGGATGAGGGTGCTTGGAGCTTAATCCACCACGTAGGTCCAGTGCAGGTTGGTAGATTTTAACGACTGCCATTTAGTGACGGCAACCGGGATCGTCGCACGGCCGTGCTTTCCAAGGCACAGTGAGTGTTAATTATTTACTTTAGTCAGAGATTATATAAACAAAGCAAAATACAAGGTTTTGTGAAATTTTTTGATAAACGAGTTAGCGACGATGCTAACGGCGCGACGTTAATTGAACTTTTTTATTGTACAACCTACCAATATAGTACTTAGCATTCATGAATCAGCTATCGTCGGAAGCCACTCGATTTTACGAGACGGTCGCATTGAATAACCTATAATCATTTCGCGGTTTACGGACGAAGCGAGGCGTAATACGGAGCGGCTAGAGCGCGTAGAGGAAGGGCGGGGGCTGCGGCTTAAAATCGTAAAATATCCGCGAGAGCAGTAAAAAAGTTGCGCTCTTAACATCGGCGCGCACAGAGCGTCTCGTAAATAAAAATGTTTGATGTGATTTTCTTTTACGGTCAAAGCTACTACGGCGGTTGACACGCGTCGAACCGTCGGCGTTGATTGGGGTGATACCTCGTTAACTAAACTCTATTTGATTGACCGGTTGGCCGAGTGGTTTAAAAACCCTAACTGCGGAGACAAGGGTCGCGGGTTCGATGCAATATTAAAGATGTTGTGTTTAATATTATACGGTGGTACGGAACCTTTCGTGTGCGAATCTGACTCGCACTTGACCGGGTTTTCTAATCCAGTTCACAATGACTTTATGATATAATATCTAACGTTTGGGACAACCCACACAGCGCCATCTAGTCCCAAAGTAAGCAAGTACTATGCTTGTATTATGGGTTACTAGACAACTGATATATATACTTAAATATTTTTTTTTAATTTATAATATATACATACATAGATACTTTTGCACTCAGAGTAAATAGACATGTTCATGCACACAAATATTTGTCACAGACGGGAATCGAACCCACAAGCGGTTAGGGTATCTATTCACTCGGCCAATCGGTCAGTCGTTGTTGTTATTATAGTACAAAAATATTTATCCATTAATTGAGGCATACATATTTCAGGAAGATGTTTACAGAGGCCCATCCACGTAGGGAGGGCTCGTTTGCCTACCGGTTCCGTTCAGATTAATTTCACAAGCATTTCGATTAATTTATAACTATAGGGATCCACAGGGCTTAACTTACGAGCTAAGACTTACAAATAGACACAGTGTAGGACGAGCCACACGAGACTTTATCGCGACTTGTCTTTCATTGTGAAAATTACAATTTCCTATCTATTACGGTTCAAAAAATACACCTATAAGCCTTAATAAGCCTTAATAAGGTTTCATTGTGATACTCTTTTGGTGTTGAATCCCAAAAAAAGGTAAATATTTATCTAGGATTAGTCCTGCAAGGTTTACGCTCGCTTAAAAACATCGTGGTAGCAAAAAGTCAATCGAATCTGAAAGTGTATTTAAGCAACTCAAATGTCATCGGAAATAGTTTGGGGCAATGCAAGATTGGTATAAGTATTTAGTGTAATATCCATAAATGGCGACACCTAAATGTCTCTTGACCGTATCTTGATATTTTAAATCAATGTATTGAAACCTGTTAACTGAAATAACTTTATTCAATGCGGACGACTAAAATGATTTATGAGAATCATTTGTATATATAAGTATGTATAAATACTTGTGATACCTCAATATTATTAAATCCTAATGATTAATAACAATTTTAAATTTTATCTGCTTATAATATTATAGGTAACAAGTATCAATTAAATCTTAGATTTACAAAAAGTGACTTGATATTTTTTTAGTAAAGATAAAAATTGAGTGGAACCCCTTGGGCCTTTGATATAATGAAGCTATTCAATGAATTTCGAATAAACTATTTCAAAAACTAAATGACGTAAACCACGCCTTGGTAGGTTAAGAAACATTAGAAATTTAGCATTAATAATAATAATAACGTATACATGACAACAACGTCTAGGCCCCAAACTAAGCATTAGCTTGTGTTTTGCGTACCAAGCGAAGACACCACATACATATAACAACCATGACCCGGTACCAGTATCGATATTCATCATATAAACACTGACCCGACCTGGGATTCGAACCCGGGACCTCCAGCTTCGCAGGCAGGGTCGCTACCCACTAGGCTAAGCGGTCGCCGTAATTTAATTATATACATCGTAACTTATGCCCTTTCTATTTAGGATACCATAGACATAAATGTTAGGATACACACTAATTGGAGATACCCATTTCTATGCTTGTAAACATTATTCACTGCACTGTACATTACCCAATACTCTGTTGTAACATCGAAATTTCATAATTAGGAGTTTTATAAAATTACCTACGTATTTACATATAGCAGTAACTGACGAAAAAAAATCTTCATGTTGCAATGTAAATCGTAAATTTTACGATGCACATTTGTAATGCCTGGCAACACTGACAGCCAGTACGTCAAAGAAATGAGTCGAGTAATTATAACAGTAGTTCTTTGCTCGCCATTCATTATTACATTCATATGTGCTTATGAGACGCACAGAGGCGTATTCCATCTTAATTAATTGATAAATTTAAATAAAATGTAATTTCAGAATTTATAATAATATTTACATTACGATTTAAAGATTAAAAACTTCTTCGGTCTTAACAGAAAAATATCGCGAAATGTTTTTTATTTTCGAGTTACTGGTACAGATATTGTTACCTATAAGCACAAAACAATGTAAATAGTTACAAATGGTAAATCGCTTTGGGAGTATTACATAATATTGAGATATGGCGGCATTAAGTTGTCGTTTTACCGTGGGACTGCGCAGAAGACTGACAATCGCGACGGCCAGCGGCCGCCGGCGGGATACCCCTCCCCACAACACCCGCGGTCGTCCTTTACCCATGCTATATGGATAAGGATTTACTGGTTTTTGTTTAGAAGGTCGTAGTGGTTCGAATCACAGGTTTTTTCTGATTTAAGTACATAACTATCATTGACTCCGTGCCTCGGAGAGCACGATATGCCGTCGATTCGGTTCCCATCATCAGATGGCAGTCGCTAAATTTCATGCATCAACTATCTTGAAAGGAGGCTTAAGCTCCTACAGTGCGGCATGCTGCTGCACTGCTAAGCTGGGGCATATTTAATGATTGATATTTATCACTCATTTCCTTAGTTAACTCTTAAAGTAATGTTGTTGTCATTATAAAGATTAGTATGGACATAAATTTTTCTGGCGCACTGTAAGTACTTTTTAAATACATTTGCTATTAATACGGTCTTTATGACATCGAAACTTGTACAGTAATGTTTTATTTTACAGTACTAGATCTTTTTACTTTACACCAATCACAAACGAGCATTCTGTTAGTGATGCATGCGTAAACCTCGAAAATCAATCCGCTCGCGCCCTTAGCTCCCGCCATTATTACATTTGAAGTATCTACCTAATTTTAATCAAAAATATATTTAAAAAAAAATGTATTGTATGATGCTCGTACTCAGTAAGCTGGCTATTATAGCCATCGGTTTATTATAAGCACTCGGCTTAGCTTTGTGCCTATAAACAATTCAACTATAATATGCAGCTTACCGTATCTGCATCATAATGTTCTATTTTATGCATTTTAGCTATGTGGCCAGTTAGACATACATTTTAAGCTTTTTGATCTATTATATTACTGCAGTATATAGAACGCCCTATCTAATTGAGACACGTAGATGTTTGTACTTGTAAATTTATTTTAAATATATGAATTTTTATTACAATTTAATATATACACATAAATATAGATATTTTACACTCAGACACTGTACGCATAGATATATGTTTATACACATTAATTTGTACCGAGCGGGATCGAACCTCTGGCTCTACTGTCAGCACTCCGACCACTAAACCAATGGTTCACCATGACTTGCTGCCGCGTGCCAGTTTCACACCCGCATAGTTAAGAATGTGTACTTACAAATTTCCGTACAAACGACGCTTTTATTTTTTTAATTATTTTGATACATCGAAAAAAAAAACTTAAATGCGTGGGTTTTAAAAATCAATAAAAACTATTGGATCTATTTTTTCCTAACTTGAATACCATATATATTTTTTGCGACAATCGTTTAATATTTAATGGGGTGCAAGTTTTAACGCCGTTTGTATGGAAATTTGTAAGTACACAATCTTCTTAATTCGCTCTCACACCATAATTAAAACAGGAAGCGCACTCTCTATTGTACATGTTGCTGTCTATTTTATTCCTTTATCAATATAAAAATCCAGAATCAATTGAGCCGACTTCGAAGATGATGAGTGGATATTATTAGGGTCCATTAGGCTTGCTACAATGTCGGTCGATCCCTCCTCTTTAAAGTTATTTTAAATCGTTTAAGTTAGTAGCGCGTAGTAACTCCGCAAAGTGGCTTATTTTATAGGATTATTGCTGCTAGTTTATTTATAAAATCACTCACCAGAAAATTGAAAAAAAAAGTTGAGCGTAGTAAATATCCTGTCTTTAACAAGAAAAGAAAAACTCGAAAAAAAATATTCGTGGCTGTGGTTGAAATGTCGCTAAGAGATATGGTAGATATTTCCCATTTGACCGATTTTTAGGGTACCATAGTAACTTGAAACTCTATATAAGTTTATCATCTACCCATTAATATTTCACTGCAGATACTTAGACCTCCCTTCGGGATGATGGATGATCCCGAAAGGATGCTGCCACCACGCTGCTCCAATGCGGGCTGGTGAAGTTTTGGATACTACATAAAATTTTTTTTTTGTTTACCTGATTTAATAAGATCTCATTGAATAGGTAATTTAAAATATATTTCTCCCTTTGTGTTTTTATTTAAAAAACAAGTTCAGAAGATTTTAGTAAAGAGATCTTGTTCTAGTAGAGTATTTTCTTTAGACTTGAATTTAAAAACTATTTTAAAAACAATGATTATCAATAAGGAATTGACTAAAAATCTGATAAGTCTAAGACAAGTGTATTTTAAGATCTGGTGCCCTTTAAGGATATTATTTTGTCTTTTATGAATTAACTGATTATTTTAAAGAAACTCATTCTATAAATATTTAATAAATTCTATTCATGTTTTAAAAAATCTATCAAGTGCGAACCAAATTCGCCCCCTTAGGGTACCGTTCTTTTTATAACATATTTTAAGGTATGTAAAACGCAAATGTCACTTTAAAAATATTGAATAACAGCAAATATTTTTTTTTATGGCATATGACAAGAAATTAACAATTTTCAAATTTTTCCCTTTACTTGCGCTGTGATACTTTGGTTCTTACTAAATTTCATGATTCTAGATCGGCGGGAAGTATTTACCTTACCCTACAGTTATTACGAGTGAGTTAGCGAGTATCAGAATATGTAATTTAATAACCATATCTTTTGTTTGCGTTAATTTAAAAGCTTGAATTTTCTTCTCTTCTTTTTTCACGCATCTTTTTTTATGTAGTACAGCTTTTTTCACACAGAATCAGCGTCCATTAAAAAATCATGATTTTCATTAAAGTACAATTTCGCTTGTCAATTTTGTATCCCATGAGAATTGACAATCAGTCTCCTTTGCTATGACCATGTTAAAAAAAAAATCGGTCGTTTTTGCAGAAATGAAATATTTCAATGTTTTGCTATATGAAAACGTATAAAATAAAAAGCGGAGCTTTCGGATTGAATTTATCTCGTTTTAGCGTTGAATTACGTCTGTTGCAGAAGAACGAGTCAAATGTAGTTTTTGAAACTCCGTCTTTTGCAATACATTTCGGATACAAAGTTAGCAACGATATGTAGTTACATTCGGAATATATCTTAGTCCTCGGAAGTCTTTTTCGAGTTTTTAACAATGGAAATGTTTATGTAAAGCGAAGGCAACTTTGCAAAAAAAAAAGACAGAACTGTCACGATGAAAAGACTAAGGCTTCGAATTCGAAATGAGGATATGACGTCAACACAAAGTTAACCACATTCTGGGGGTTTCATTTAAATTTAAAATAACGGATTATATTTAAAATATAAATTATTCAAAATTTTTTTTACACTGGTGCTCTTATTATATGGCATCTAACTCGAAGAAACAATAAGTTTGTATGTCAAGGCTTTATTAAAATGCCTAAGTAATAGTTATTTCAATAAAATTTCGGAGTTTATTATTAAATATTAAAATACGTATACTGACAAAAGGGATCTATAAGTGTTTTGAAGATTCACTACCAGTAGTAATAAATAACCGAGGCCATCGTAAGTATGAGAAATGCGATGAGAAAAAAAATACACGCCAGCATACACAAAGACGAGGATACAGCAGGAATCATGAATCCTAAATTACGCTGACGCTTATTTTTTCATCCTCACATTCCTCGTATTTTATGATGCAGATCATAAAATGCTCTATTGACGGTGAACTATTTTTTCAGTGTATAATTTTATCTCAGTTTTATTGTACTAATTGTGTCACAATTAGGCCCCCATACATGGGACGACTACATCGCGAACAAATCGATTCCACATACACACTAGATCTATCGATCCAAAGACATACGGATCGAAACAATAATCGTCTCATGTATGTATGAAGACCTTAGCAACGCAACTTCGAATTTTGTCGTAAATTAGAAAAAAAAAAAATATTATAGGTACGTGTTATTGTACGAGGGTCACTATATAAGTTGTGAGACACGCGAAAAGTCAACAGCATAATATTTTATAATTTATATTATATTTTATCAAAGCATTCTTTATTTAACCACGCAAATTTCCATCGTCAATTACTAGTATTAGAAGCATTGGTGTCGTGATAGCCCGAATGCAGCGAACCTGTTTCAAATCCATAAGGCCATGTGGCCGTCGTTCGAATCTGGGTATGTGCCAATGAGACTCCGTGCCTCAGAGAGCACGTTAAGCAGTCGGTCCCGCTCGCTGTCAATAGATGGCGGTCGTTACAATCTGCCAACCCACATTGGAGCTGCGTGGTGGATTTAAGCTCCAATCCCTCTCATCTTGAGGGGAGGCCTAAGCCCCTGCAGTGGGGTATAAAAAGGGCTAATGGAATGGAATGAAATTTCCAGTCGCCTAACTCAGCTCTGAAAACATTTATTACACTCGTCCTTCACAGGTCAAAAAAGCTGATTAATAGGCAGAGCTAACTCGAGGCTATAAGGTAAATGAGGTGGGGTTTCAACACCAGATTGTTGAATAAACGCCTTTGTTCTGACGGAAGTGTGTGAAGACGCGTTGTCGTGGTGCAGCATGATTCCCCTGAGTCCGGTTTTCGATCGTTTCTCCTGTACAGTTTATGTATATTTTTTTTCTATTAACAATTTTCAAATAGACTATACTTCCAATTATTTTCGAGTATACTTAGAAAATTAAAAAAAAAAAACATGAAAATTGAGAAAAGTCGCCGTTTTTTTATTATATACTTTTTCGCCGGATTTTTGTACATATATTTTTAAATTGTACGTGTTGTTATTGTTTGTGTACGTTTACTGTACGTCTATAGCGATTTGTAATCTTTTACTGTTTTAGTTTGTAGTGTACCTATTTCTATAGAGTTTCTTAAATGTTAGAACTTTTTATTGGCTGTCTGATATTTTAATCCATTGTTACTCTTTTAGGATTCGTGGCCAAGGAAAGATACTAGGTAACCCGATCACAATTATTTATTGTAGATTTACAGTGAAATAAAATTACTACTGGAAATCGCGTTGGTATAAGCGCACCGAGAGCTTGGAGTCTTCGAATCGTTCTGGTCCGTCTCCTCGAGGCAGGGCTTCATCGAAGGAATTTTGAAGGAAGAAAATTTGAAACTAAGTTCGATGATATCTTCGTTCGGTCAACAGATTATTGGTAGCCAGCGTCTGACAGTATTTATGTTGAGTCGTGTTGACTGCCAGTACAGCTTCTGGTGTTGCCATTATGAGTAGAGAGTGTGGCCAGATCGCCACACTCTAAAATAATACAGCTGTTGGTTTTTCTAATAAATAAATAAATAAATAAATAAATAACTAAATAAGTAGAAAATTATTAAATTTTACGTAAAACCACAAATGGTTATAGTTTAAGGTAAGCGAGAATACCTTGGGTGGGATGTATCCGCTTAATGATGGGCATTTCGAGACAGGCGCTTGCGCAGATGTGAATGAACTAATTGGCCACGACTTTATCTTGATCTACCAGAGGTGAATTTAGAGTTCTGATTCTGAAATGTTTTTTAAATGTTATATTTCACGAAACAACAAACATTTTACTGTAGATAGATTTTACTTTAATCATTATACATGATCATAATGTCTAATCCAGAATGTTTTGCCCAAACACATTTCGGCTATTGATAAAATTTCATTTTGACAGCTAACTCTAATCAAATACTTTAAGGTATTCTCCCGTCTTTCTTTATTCTACTACTATTTTATTCTATTATTTAATATATTCTAATCTATTATATATATATATATACATCTTATCTCCCTAACCTATTGGTATTGCAAAGGACAATTCTGCTAAAAATCTAATTATATACAACAAGATTCAATCATCATTCGAATTTTTCCTAGACATTAGGTATTATTCAAAAATTCTATTACTGAAAAATAAATAAATAGATAGGTCAAATTTTCACAATAAAAATGTTTTCTGAAAGAATTACTAAGTCAAGCGTAAATATTATACACGAGAAAGCGGCGAATGCTGGTGTAATAGGGAGGGGTATTACGCTAGCAGCTACCGACCGATACAATTGTCAGTCGCCCGCGCATCCCCACGTTAACGCGATAACTTTGTGGCGCCATATTTAAATACTTATTATACTGCTAATCCGTTTTGAAGTTATATTTGTGCGTATTGGTTGTGTAATTTTATATGGATATTTTTGTGTTAACGAAAGAGGTTACGGTTAGACAACCATTTAGAAAAAGCGAAATTGTTTCAACGTTGTATGTTACAGTAAATACCGATATTCTATAACACCGGAAATTAGCCACGATTGCTTCGAACGAAACCTCTAGAGACTTTTTATTATAAATTCACCAAAGTTAATTCACTAACCAAACTTCACTAACAATTTCGAATCACTCGTATAGCGTGAAGATGAATCTTGACAAATTTCTCAATTTTAAGTACCCTATAGGTTTTGATTTAAGTTCCTAATTTCAAAGTATACCACATAAATAATCGTATTTGTTTATTTCGTTGATTTGAAACCTTAATTTTATACAGCTTCAATGGACCGTAGAGTTAAATTTGACATTAATTTAAAAACTTAATACTTCTACGCGTTCCTGAGAAAAAGGTTCTTGACAGACAGAAGATAATAATAATAATAATACATGGGACTTCCCACACAGCGCTATCTAGTCCCAAAGTAAACAAGTATTATGCTTGTGTTGTGGATTACTAAACAACTGATATACATACTTAAATATTCTTTATAATATTTACACGTATAAATTTTTTTTTTTTTTTTTGGGAAGACATCAAATACATATAACAATATAACATAATGAAGTGTTCCTATACGGAATCCTTTTAACTTTCAGTTACGGAAACCTAAAAATTACTACCTTTTACCTTTTTGATTACACAAAAAAAGAACAGGAGTATCACAACAAAATGTACCTAACATTTATGAAATAAAAAGTTAAGTTACGTTATGATGCTACATTTTATGAAATTACAAGTGATATAATCTGTGGATATAATATACCTTATAAAAACATTAAATCGCGTTCATTCTGCGAACTTGTCAAAAGGCCCGCAACGGAGACAGTTTTTTGTACTGTGTTGGTCGTCTAAACATATCTTACATCTCGTTAAGTGAAAATTAATGTATGAGGCCCTAAGATTTAAAAGAAAAAAGAGAACGATCGTATCATATTATAAAATAAAACCACCAATTAACATGCATGCTAAGAATTTGAATGATTCCGCATATTTTAAGGTGATCCCATAATCGTAAAGTACCAATTTAAAAATATTTCCTAAGTCCAGAATCGAATATTTTTATTTTGATTTAAAAAAAAAGTATTCATGGATACCGTTTTAGAAGATATAGAGGAAAGGACATAAATACGTTTCTCGTTTTTAAGGTACCGTATCCACTTTGAACCTTTGTGGTACTGTCATCTGTGTGTCAACATTTCGTTTTTTAACAACATACTAGTCATGGAAATGGAAAATGCCATGTTATACCTAGGGAAGTATCTCATCTATGGATTTTTTCGGAAAATTAAACTGTCATATGATATTTTTTGTTTTGACGTCTTAATCTGTGATCTGAGTATCCAAAGTTGTTTGCAATCGATGGGTTAAACGATAAGTTTCGAAAGTATAGAAGAAAAAATTCAATAATATATAATAGAGATATTTAGTTTCACTTTAATTTTTTCTACAAATTCAAACTAAAATTTGAATTTTTGAAACAACAACGCAGCATACTCATGTAGAAAGCAATTCAATAAGACGAGAAGAATATCTATTTAATTTCACCTTAACTTTTTCTAAAATTGAATAATAAAATCTATATATTTTTAAAACAACAGCAAAATAAACTCATATAAAATGAAATTTCAATAAGATATAGAAGTATTTTAATTCACCTAAACTTTTTCGAAAATTGAAAAACTAAAATCTGGTTTTTAAAACAACTATAAACAAATTCGAGTTGAAAAATTTTTTCAAGAAGATATCAAAGAAATATTTTATTTTACCTTAACTATAAGGGACCAAATACGTTGAGTCTATGCAAACTTTAGTTTAGTTCAACACGTTTACAGTTTTTTTTTTTTTTTTTTTAATTTTATAAAAGCCACAGAATCAAATCTTGACTTTTCGTATCGTACTTGTCCGGTTTTTATTATTAGAAATCGATATCGAATAAGATAAGAATGGGTCGCCCGTGGGCGAATCGATACCTTCCTACCTACCGTGTCCTCTTCATTTTTGGCAACCCGTTAAAAAGCGCAATACAAATTCGGCACAGCAGGGCCAGATCGATAATTTAAAATCAAATAATTATACGCAATATAAAAAATAAAACTAAATGTTAGATATTTTAATATTATCATAGGTCAAGGTTGACCACAAATAATTATAAAATGGCTGTGCGGAAAAATAGGTTTAAAGACAGTTAGTAAAAAAGCCGCAGCAAAGCCGTTTGGTTACAAATGAGTTGCTAAAAACTGAAACGTTTTATCGCAAGCTTCATGCTTAATTTTGAAAAAGCAAGCAATTTTCGTAAATAAATTTATGAAAAGAGAGACGAGGAGGGGACAGGTAGGTAATAAAGTAATAACCTATAATTATAATAAAAAAACTATTTTCGATCTAATAAGCAAGTACGTGCTAATAACCACAGGGGCGAGCGCCAGTAAGAGTAATAATTTTATATCTTTTGAATTTATTTATAATTTAAAAAGCTCAGTTTCCTTTCAATGAAACTTTTACTGAAATAAGCATCCTCTTGCCAACTATGATTTGAATAAAGTGTTGTAGGCAACAACTTCATGGCCCCTGCGCAACAGTCAAACTGCCAACCGTATTTAAGCTTAACATTCATTTAAAATGAAACACACGAATAAATTATCACAATAGAAATCCAGATGATAACTCTAACAACCACGTGACAACTACTTTATTTTTCATATTTACTTTGACCTTGGCCTTGTCATAAAACCGATAGTTGTCAATTATATGGTCGCGCCAGTCGTTTCCAGAAAAGTCCTTTCAAACTTAATTTATAGTCAATTTGTTTGAAGAAATATTATGACATAAAATTTGGCATGGAACCAATTTGTATTGGGAAACATTGACAAACGATAACGAAAATGTGCACGTATAGTAGTATAAACTTACAAATATAGTATATGTGACAATACTTAGAAGAACATTTTTATTTAGAAAACTAAATAACATACCTCGAGTGTTTAGTGACCCTAACTGCGGAGCCAAGGGTCGTAGGTTCGATTCCCGCACAGAACAAATATTTGTGTGCATGAACATGTTTATTTGTTCCGTGTGTGGGTGTAAAAGTATCTATATATGTATATATTATAAAAAAAAGAATATTTAAGTATGTATATCAGTTGTCTAGTACCCCATAATACAAGTATAACACTTGCTTAATACATGTTTGCAATGACGAATCATCCTATATAAGCGCAGACACACGATATTTGCCTAATACCCATACCCAGCTTATTTAAGCTTTGCCTAGTTTAGGACTAAATGACCGTTTGGACATCACTGTCCCAGATAGTTTGTTATTGCCAAAGCATTGTCAAGTCGAAACTGCTTTTACCTTGCATTGGACATTGAAGCTAGTTTTCCGGAGACAGCAGCGAATGATAGTTAAAGATCACAAATTAATGAACAATAAATGACAAAAATTCTACTCGTAGTTACCAAGTTTATCTAATAAATATCCATATGAAATGTAAGAATGAACTGACAGTTTTAAATATGCAAACGTAAAAGTCACTTAGACACTTAATATAATCTTCTTCTGAGAAAGTAAACATAGTAACATCTGTCAACTCCATAGGGTACCGGAAGGTGGGTAGTAAAGGAGTAACACGTAATATACGACATTCGGTACAAACGACTTCATATAAATAGAATCGATGGAATCGAGCCGACGACGTTGACCACGCACGTGCAATGCAATCTCATGTCGGCGTTATTTTAGCGAGTGACTCACTTGCATCGAGTCCGTTTGACTACTAGTTAAACTTTGTCGATGATAAATGGGTTCCAAGTAGTTGAATATACAAAAATTGTCCAATTTAGAAATGATTATTTAGCAGTGGCGGCTTTGGGAGTTACGTTAGTTCGTAGCGAGGCAACATTGAGTGCTGATGGTAATTTTTTTGTCAATTTACAGTTGACTAATACACCAAATTATATGGCAGGTAAATACAAAATTTTTACATTTTAGGTGTGAAATCGACAGTTGACCTAGGTCATCACAAAAATATGATTCAACGAAACAAACTACACGTATTTCGGAAATATACGACACAAGTTACTTGCGAGTCAATGGGGCGGAGCAGACTGCTCGCTTCCGCAGTCCCCTCCACACCGTGTACACGATAACACGACAAAATGGCGAGGCAAGAAAGTCACTTGCCTCAGCGTTAACATATGAGAGCGTAGTCCGTTGCTGAATGAGTTATCAATTCATCTGGTTCTTTCCGCTAAAACTACGCAATATATACAACGCTAGTGAATTCAAGTCATTGCTAGCCTCAGCTGACTGACTTCATCGCGCTGCGGATTGGAAACGGACGTTCACTAAACATAAAATTACCATATCGAGGTATTTTTTGCAAAGTTTTTAGGAAAGTTAATTTATAGGTAAATTAAATAGTAGGTAACTAAACATAATCTCTCTTGAATGATTTCCTGAAAAAATATAATCAGATTATTGTTGTAAATATTCAGATGATTTAAGTGAGGTTTGGCCTCACTTGCTTTATCAGCAAAGCCGCTACTGTTATTTAACTGCAGTTTAGGTAAACCATGTTTCGTTCTTATCTTTGAACCTTATGAAGATTAAAAAAAAATAATAGTTTAGGCTCCAGTCTCCCACAATTAGGTACGTGAATATTTTTTTATTTACATGTAGGTTCTTAGTTTTAAACATTGTGGTGAGAAATAAATAAGTAAACCAAAACTTTTACGGTACTTTCCGTTGACCTAGAATCATGAAATTTGGAAAGAAGCAAGTTACAAAATATTTTTTAGTATGTGTATATTTAAATTAACATGCGCTTTCGTACAATCTGGCGGTGAGTACCTATAAATACGTCATATAGCAGTAGGTACCTACGGATCGCTAGGGTGCGAGTCAGACTCGCACTTGGCCAGTTTCTTTAATCATTACAATTTATTCTTTTTTCTATTCTTCGTAACACAAAGTTTCCCCAAGTTTCCCATGCTTTATGAAGCTTTGAATTGCCGACTCTCGAAACCGTCATTTTGAATCTTACAATTATAAACAAATACATATAACTTTTTTATAATTATGTATATGTCCACCCGCCCGCACTGGAACGGTGGATTAAGCTCCGAAACCCCGTCACCCTGAGGGGAGGCGTAAGCCCCTGCAGTGAGACATAATGGGCTGGTGGAATGGAACGAAAAAATGTATATGTTACCACATGCCTTACTTTCGTACAAGTAGCATTTACAATAGACTTGATAGGTATGTTATGTTACCACATTTATATTTTATATAAAAAAAACTATTTCGCAAACATTTGCAAATCTTGTATAAGATAGATAGATGATATTAATTTCCACTGGCATTTGTTTCCGCAAAAATGTGTCAATTCAACATAACGTTCAAAGCCTATTCATATATATAAAATATTTATATATGTATATATTATTCTAGTAACCCATAACACAAGCGTAATATTGCTTACTTTGGGCCCACTTGGTGCAGTGTGGAATATCCCATGTGTTATTATTATTATTTATTCCAAATCAATTGGTTCTATCAAATATTATTTGAGCTTGTAGAATAAAAGTAGGTGAAACTTTTAACGAAACCGGGTACAATGAATTACTTTTATACAAATGTATTAGCATAACATGTAAATTCTGTTCCAAATTACTTGATTACAACTATAAAATCAACTAAAAACGTTTTCTGCAAGAATATCATTATTATTTAAGTACAATCGCAGTAGTGAGTCCGGCCCTGCGCAGTGCGCAGACAGGTTTGCAACAATGTTGCGTGCGCACGTAATTATTTATTGGTCTTTTTTTTCGCCGTCGGCCGCCGCCGCCAGTCCACGTCGACTGCGCTCGAGCCGCTTATTGGCACGTTAAGAACTACATTTTATAATAATGATGCCAACTTGACTACCGTTCTTACATCCACATGATTTAATGCTATCGGCTATAGATGATGTATTTTGATTTGATCAGTCCTGTGCTTCGATGTCGGGGAATATTAGATTGGATTGCCCGAGTTTAAGTATTCGTTGAATATTGGATATTGTTAAAGAATAAGTCATTCAAGTGTGAGAAGTCCTCACCTACATGTATATATATATATATCACATATATATCGCTTCTTCTTCTTCTTAATTAGTTATGGCGTATTCTGTTTATACCAATTTCACCAGTGTCGAGTTATTATTTTTATTACTTTCCTTTGGCTATTACTTTGATTTTTGATTCAATGTCTAGTAATAAAAAGGTATTCTATTTGTATTTTTAATAAAAAATAACAAGAATAGGCAGCGTAGTACGGTTAATATGGAGCTTTTTTAAAATATCGCCAGAAACCACGGCGTTCCACGTGCGCCATTTTGAAAAAAAAAAACTCCCCTATCTATCACATGTTATGCGTCTAACATCTTTGTGTGTGTAAATGAATCATTTTGGCGAAGTAATTCGTTTAAAATTACCCTGTCTTACACAAATATTCTGGTCCTGTTAATAAATCTTTCTCAAGCTTGAGATCCATCTTGAAAGATCATGATATCACAAATCGATATTTATTACTAAACGCATTTTCAGTACATGACTCATTGCGTGTCATGTAAGTTCAAAAACTTCGCCAACGTAACGTAATAAAACCGATACAAAGGAAACGATATATAAATCAAGCAACAGCACGGAGCTGAAGTTGATTAATGAATCCAGCTCCATAGCCTGATTCGGAGTTGGATTCCATCCATCCATATCAGCGAATTATGCCCCACTGCAGGGGCTTATGCATTCTCTCTGGATGAGGGTGCTCGGAGCTTAATCCACCACGCTGGTCTAGTGGCAAAATCAAAAAGTTTTTATTCAATATAAGATGTTTACACACACTTATTGAAAGTCAAAATGGATTGATTAGGTACCGATTCAAAAACTAGAAGAAGAAGAACCAGCAAGAAACTCCTCCCTGTTTATTTTATTTAAATATATGTTTTTTTTAGTTGTTTAGTAGTTGTAAGCATGTTTTAAATATACTTACAACTACTACAATGATGTCCATGCGCACATATCATTTAAATACTCGCTAATAGTAGGCTGTTTTGGTGGAGTTGGTGGAATTGGGTTAACAGATACTTAAAACCACCGAAGTTTTCCAAGAGTCTATGCCCACTATGCCTTTCTACGTTTTCTTGAGCCCGAATGTATAGTTAGTACAAATACAATATATATAACATTACTAATACATGTTTTCATAATATTCCAGGCGGCGAAAGACCCCACCGACGGTCCTGCAGACGACACGGCCGCCGGAGGATCAAACGAGCACGAAGCATGAGACGCGCCAAAACCAACTAAGCACCCCAGTGGCCAGAAAAACCCTCTACAAGCCTATCCCGGATTCCATGCATCACGTGTTGTTACATTACGATTTGTAAAGTTACAAATGTTACAATACCCATTGTGGTTCATATATTTCGTGATCTCGAGAAGAATATTATCCTAAAGTAAAAGGTCGTAATCGTCATTACCATTTTTGTTTTGTCCGAAATCATACTAAACACATACCTATATCAGATGGATTGCATTACTCAGATTGTTTTTTGCATTTTTTGTATATACACAAAGTTAAAAGGTTTTGTAAACGATTTAAAATAAGTGTGTCTGCTAAAAAAATTATATTAACATCATATACGACCTTTTACTTATAATGTATCATTAAAATGCTATGACATGCATACCGGAATTCAGAATTAAATTAAGCATCAAATGCTTAGATATATACTTAAACAGTCCTAATCTGTAGTGTCAAGATGTCAAAAGCTTGATTAACAACGCGTTCGACTGAACGTAGCCCAAACTTAAAGCGTGAAAATCTTACCGAAGTAAACAAATAGTTTCAATTGAGCAGATGAAGCAAACTAACGGTTACCGAGAAAAAGATGTTTCATAGTTGGACGACCGCTTAGCCTAGTGGGCAGCGACCCTGCCTGCGAAGCTGGAGGTCCCGGGTTCGAATCCCAGGTCGGGTCAGTATTTATATGATGAATATTAATACTGGCACCGGGTCTTGGTTGTTATATGTATGTGGTGTCTTCGCTTGGTACCCAAAATACAAGCTAATGCTTAGTTTGGGGCCAAGACGTTGTTGTGATTGTGTGTGTTATTATTATTATTATTATTATAGTTTCATAGAAAAGGACTCTACTTATTATTCTATTTCTAAGGAAAATTCAATTTTCTAACACCGAAGTAAACAAAAAGTTTCAATTGAGCACATGACGCAAGCTAACGGTTACCTACCGAAAAAAACATGTTTCATAGAAAAAGACTCTACTTATTATTCTATTTCTAAGAAATATTCAATTTTCTAACTTAAATATCCACGGCCTTACAAAGCGTATTTCGGTATTGACAGACTAACTATAAGATCATTAAACCATATAGAGTGGCTTCTTCTGATCAATGTATAATGTTCAACTTGGCACGAACAAAAGTCTTATGGCATAAAAACAGAGAAAACCCGAAAAAAAATATTCTCATATAATTCTATGTGGAATTATCATGTATACAAACCCGTTTTTTTTTAATTAGCGTTGACATAACTATTTACTAAGTTATACGGTAAAAAAACGGTACGGAAATTGACTTACATCTACGGGCACTTTACCAACTTATAGAAGGAAAATATTGTGAAATAACATCAATAGAGAGTACAATACTAGCAATTGATGGGTTTTCATCGCATTTTTTTGACGAAATAGTTCGAAAATTATTTATTTTAAGTGGCTGATCAATCACGTCTTTTTCATTATTTTGAAAATTCCGGTATGTGTCATCGCACTAAAGTATCCTGCATTATGAGATGTTTAATGGATTTCTAAACAAATTTAATTACAATGAAATAAAATATCAATTTTGTGATTGACGATAAATTTCTACTTAATTTTCTATACACGCCGTACAATCAAGTACGTCCATAATTTGATACGTTTTATTAGAGTCAAAATAGACCAAGGAATGTCATCCCAGTGCTGCTATGCTATCATAATAGCAGCGCTGGGAGACGCTACTTGGTCTATGTTGACTCTACGTTGTTTATTTATTTTTATTATTATTAATATTAAATAATAATATGTACATAAACGCTAGAAAGGTGCATGATTTATTATTAAGTGTACACAACTATAATTCCTGTACCTTGAATTAGTACTACAAAAGTCTTTTTACTTTCATAGAATAAGATTTTTTGCGTTTTGGAGTAGTACTCGGTGAAAAAAATAAATTATTTCATTTACGTATTAAAATATATTAATGTAAATATTACCACAGATATTATTTACTATTAACCTAACAATGAAAATTCAAAAAATATCTCATAATGTTATGCTTCCCTATGTTAGAGGTTTTGGCCGCCTCTAGTTACCATATTTGATTTAAAATATTTCTTTTTATGTGAAGAAATGCATTTTGTAATATTTTTATAATGTTCGGTTGCCATAACAGAAAAATCATCGATTTTCTTATGAGAAAACTTGAAATATAATATGTTTTGTTCATTTTAATTTCAATTTAATTAATCGTAAACTAAACGTAGGTGACCGCAGTCGAAGAAAAACATGCATTCCATTGAGTTCCACAGCTCCCCCGAAAAAAGCACACACAGCGATTTTTTTTTTGTTTTTCTCAAAAAAATATGTGATATTCACAAGTTATATGAATAACACCAAAATTGATCTCAAACATAAACTAGAAATTTAAAAGTATTGTCGAGAAAAAGCGTCACATGGACGTTAAATTGGTTAAGATTTTGGTTCCTGTATGTTTTACTTTAAAGTGATTCGATATTTAATCGCGTTTAGGGAAGAAATATTTTGGAAAATTATTTAATAATTTGACTGTTTTACCTTAAAATTTAAAAAGTCTTTATGTTCTTCCTAACCGATTTTATGGTTTTACCATTGGTACCAGTTGTTAAGAGAATTCATGGTTTGTGAATATATTTAAACAGTTTAAAATAGTCCCAGAAATATATTTGAAAGTTTCTGAAATTCCTTGAAATTGTTCCAAGACGTTAAAGATATTACAGTCCATATGTTTGTGACCAAAAAGGTTATTTTTAAGAGGCCAATTCCTGTGGAATACAATTTTGATCTCCTGAAAATAGTAAGGACATGATAGCTAAAAAAACGAAGTTATAAATTACAGAAATAAACATGGTGAGTGAGGACCTAGTAAGTGAAACTTACTAGGCACTCATAAAACATAAAACATAAAATAGGCACTCATAAAACATAAAACATAAAATAGGCACTCATAAAACATAAATATATTGCGGGCAGCCAATAACACTATTACTATGGTAAATGTGTTTTGTTTAATTTTAATGTCTTTGAACAAGTGTAAAATATATCCAAAAATTATAAATAAATAATGAAAGTAATAAATAAAACCTTTCCTAATTTTGGTCGCAAATCACTAGTAATTTCACACGTATTCGAGGAACACATTGTGTAAAAAGCAAGCAGTCATTAAATCATAGATTTTTAAAGAAAGGCATTCCGCCCAAACGACAAAAATTTCGTCCCAATCCTTCTTAACTATATAAAATATGATTAAGTTTTCAGAATGAATTGTTATTCACCCAGTGAGGTATCCACCTGTTTTTTTTAATTTACTGTTTTCATTGTGTAAATGTAAATATTTTGTGTATATAAGCAACAGGGTTTTGAAGATCTACTTATGCTTTGGTTTTATTTAATTTTTCTTTTTTTGTTGTTATCTACTAACCGACAAACTATAATTATCATAGTTTAAAATGTAAATTTCGAATGGATCCTAATAATGTATAAGATAAATATTGAAGTTAAATGTAGTAAGTTTTCCGCCCTGAAATAGGTACTTGTCCATTTTTCAGAGTTTGTGAAATAATACATTTCTGCCATCTCGTGATTTGTGCGTAGATTCTTTTTAAATATAATGCCATCCAGTCTGATTCCAGCCATATATTTGAATTACATTAAAGTTCTATTGTAAATCAATACCCCTAATAATTGTAATGTCTTTTTAATATAACAAAGATAGAGTTCCAAATTTTTCATAGATAGATAATCTCTTATTAATTCATAAAGCCAAAGTTAAAAGATTTAATCTTTCGAAAAATAGGTAAGGCAGAGTTGCGTTTAAATTGTCCCAATTCTATCGTCCACATTTTCAGGTGCTTTATCATAGGAATACTTTATTTATAAGTGTTTCGAAACTTCACTTGTTTAGAAAATAAGAAGTCAATAAGTAATTGCACATAAAAAGAAATTAAAGGAAGAGTCCATCAATAGGTTATAAATTAAAATTAAAATGTAATTTTTAAGATTTTAATGATATCATATTAGTCGGTAAATGAAATTGTAAAGTTTTTTCATTGCTCGTACTGTTTTTCTAAATGTTTTTAAATGTACAGTTAATAGTTTAATTTCAGACAAGTTGTCGATAAATACAGAATGATTTAAGTAGTTTTTAATGCCTCAACATTTTCTGTTAATTTATAATTAAGTACTATACGTACCTATTTTAACTCAATTTGATTTGGTCTCGTAGTTTCATTATAGTTCAGTAACGAAATATTTAATTAATACAAATATTATTTATCAATACTACAAGAAAGTTTTGAAAAAAAAAATACCTTTTTTTATCCCTTGTATTGTGGAAGTAAATTTTTCATTAAAATTATTTGGGATGGATATTGTATGAATAATGATGACTTTGAAGAGTGATTTTTATTGAAACTTACAAGTGATATTTAACTATTTCTTGTCAAATAAACGAAATTTTCGTTATCATTTCATGTGTTTTATTTGTAGACTGTTATTTGAATAATACCTAGGTACCTATATTTTATCAAATTGTAAACTTTCATATTAAGTACCTGATACATAAGATTTTTCAATTATAGATGTATCGATCTTGTTATAGGGTAGCCACACGTCTCTAAAAAGCGGGATTTGTCACGCTTTTTAAACAAAATTATACGTCCTGCCAGAATCAGAAAACATGTCCCGAATAGCCCCGATGTCTATGTATTGCGCCGCGCAGCAATGTTAATGTTGAACGTATATTTTCGCTCATGAATCGTCAGAGATATGATGAGCATTACCGGTTACTGAGATCTTCCCTTAAAAATATTTTGGGTTTTATTAATGGGGAGGTATTGTTTGTATTGTATTGTAAGGAGGAAAACCCCCAAAATTTCTAGGAAATGTCTTGTAGTGATATTTAGAATTACCTATATGAAATCCAAAAGCACAAGAAAATACGATTGGTACAAGTAATAGGTACAATACCTTAATTAGATAACTTTTATTATATCAATTAATAGCTGAATTAGTTAAAAATAACAGTTTTAAGATAAACAAATATATATTTATTTCGTTCCGATTTTAGGTACGTGACGAGAACTATTGTTAGGACTTAATATCTGCTGTACTCTGAATACGTTTGTAAAGCTTCTCTATTTATAATAGGTACGAGTATAGGTATTACTTTCCGCCCGCGTTATGTATAATAATAATAATACCTGGAACGTAATAATACCCACACAGCGCCATCTAGTCCCAAACTAAGCAAAGCTTGTATTATGGCTACCGGCAGTTGATATACCTACTTACAAAAATAATGTTTTTAGTGATATACACATATATAGATATTTTACACCCAGACACGGAACAAATAGACATGTTCATGCACACAAATATTTGTCCCGGGCGGGAATCGAAGCTGCGACCCTTGGCTCCACCGTTAGGGTATCTTATCTAGGCCCCAAACTAAGCATCAATATATTTATCATATAAATACTGACAGAACCTAAGATTCGAACCCGAACCTCCAGCTTCGTAGGCAGGATCGCTACACACTAGGCTAATCGGTCATCGGATATAGGCAATAATAGTAAGCACTTATAGCATTAGCATTGCCCTGAGTTGATAAATGACCTGTAACTTTCAATGAATGGGCAATCGTTAATGGCTACAAAGTTAGCTAACTCTTAGTATGCTTATGTTGTAGCTTGGGATAGTCAAATAATATTTTTATTTTTTTCATCCAGAAACGCGTATTTTCGAGTTCTTTTTTTTTAGTTTTTAATGAAAATGTTAGTACTGAAGCAAATTATAAAAATAATTTGTTATAGTCACTATTTTGGTTGATGTCAAAACCGAATCAACCGAACCTTTGCGTCGGGTTCGCCAGAGACTGGTTAATTTTAGCTTCTTAGATAATAACAGTTATATCTGAAAATCAAATAAGTTTTATATATAGAACATTTTACACAAGTAGAGACCATGTTAGTGCCGTTTGGTGGCCTAACGCAATAAAAATTCTAGAAAACCTTTATACTTTACTGACCGTTTGGCCGAGTGGTCAGAGACCCTAACCACGGAGCCAAGGGTCGCGGGTTCGATTCCCGTCCGGGACAAATATTTGTGTGCATGAATATGTTTATTTTGACCTGGGCCTGGGTGTAAACTATTTCATGTATATATTCTTAAAAAACAATTTTTTTAAGAATATTTATCAATTGTCTAGTAACCCATAATACAAACATAATACTTGCTTACTTAGGGACTTGATGGCGCTGTGCGGGATGTCGCATGTATTACTATTATTATTACTTTAAATAAAAATGCACCAGAACCAGTTACCAAATTAAGATTAGAGACCATGCAAATATAGAAACCAGATATTTGCCACAACTATGTTAATTGAGATGCTCTATCTTGATTATACTATCTAAGGTGCATACATAGATAATAAAACTAAGTGGGAAAGGTGATATGGAACATATGATGAAGACAGAGATAGCTATCGCTAATAAATTATGCTTGAAATATGCTCGTTGAACATAAATTATAAGGGATGCAACAAAATTAAATTACAATTGTCTTATAAGGAACTGAAAAACCTATGGTGTAATTATATACATCAATTGCTGTTTTATTGGAAGCATGTATAGTTCCAATCAACCTTTATGGCCGATGTGAACATAGGTACAAGTTGCGTCGCAGTGACCAATTTTAGGTGAAGCGGGACGCAGTGGAGCGAGGAGCATATGACTGTACCCGCGCAATCATGCATAGAGAGTTGTATTCCGATCCACCATTAAGTTTGATTGGAACTATAATAAAAAGTTACATAAAACTTTCTCATATAGGTATGTAAAATTAAAATGTACAGAAAACAATATTATGTGTTAAAAGAGATAGGTAGTTGTAGCACTATTATGCAGTACAGTAAACTAATGAACTAAAATATAAATGTAAAAAATACATGATTTCATTATCTTCGTAAAAAACCATTTCCTTTATGATTGGAATAATTTTTTTTTTATGTTGACCAATAAAACATATAAATTAAGTAAAAGAAGACTTTATTGTTTTACCAAAAATATGCGATTCGCAATTTTCAAACTTATTTAAAATTTCGGACATGCAGTTTTCCTGAGATAACTCTTGCCAGATGGTACTTTAATAGTCGTAACACCTTCAGGGAAAAGAGATTCTACCTCATCATTACTAACTGTTGGCAATACCATACATTCCTCTCCCAGTTTCCAATCAACAGGTGTAGCTACTTTAGCTTTATCAGTTAAGCGGAGAGAATCAATAACACGTAGAATTTCATAAAAATTTCTACCTGTCGTTGCAGGATATAAGAACGACAGCCTGAATTTCTTGTTAGAATCTACTATAAAGACAGCTCGTGCAGTCAATGGCATCCCTGAAGCATCTAACTCATCTTTATCAATCATACCCAATTGCATAGCTATCTTTCTGTCTTTGTCTTCTATCAAGGGGTACGGGAACTTATTTGCTTCACAACCAGCGTAACTTAATATATCCTTACACCATTCGGCGTGACTTTCGAGTGAATCACAAGACAATCCGATCACTTTTACATTCCTCTTCTGGAATTCTGGAAGAAGTTGGATCACACGAGCTAATTCTGTTGTACACACTGGAGTGAAGTCTGAGGGATGGGAAAAAAGAACACCCCAAGAATCACCTAACCATTCGTGGAAATCCTTTTTACCTTCCGTGGTGTCAGCTGTAAAGTTTGGAAATTGATCACCTAACAAGAACATTTTATGTTTTGCCTATCACACGATGACCCAAGAAATCACAGCAAGAATTCTAAAGAAGAGAAATTACACCAATCTATGACGCAAACTTACAAACAAACAAACGAAGCGAAGACAGAACCATGACAGAACCTAAAAACAAACTTTAAAAAGTTTGTTTTGTTCTTTTGACATGTATTTTGTGTTTCGAGTTTTCGAGCATTTGACTAGTTTGACTTTGACAAAACCAATCAATCACCAAACGTAAAAACCTATCAACGGGACATCAATCCATGGTACTAATAGCTAATATCTCAGTGTTGTTTTGCAGACCTTACCTGAAATCTGTCTAAAATTAGGTTTGTAAGTGAAAACCCCCAAAAAAATATTAAAATTTTTTATGTACGTTTATTAGAAATATTATAAAAACATTAAATGATTGAATGGTTGATGAATAGACAGTAGACCTTGCTCTGTGGACCATGCAGTAGACTGAGTTATGAGCAGATGAGACTGAGAAAAGAAGTGTAGTTAGTGACATCTATCAACACTTAAAGCAACGAATACAAAACTCAAATTATATAATGCATATATAAAGATATTAAATTTACGTAGTTTGAGTAAGTGTTGACAGATGACGCTTTTTTATAGTTTATAACCCATACTGTTTAAAAAAAAAAATATTTAACATTCATGGTCATAACCACAGGATGATCATAACCCGATGTTAAAAATAGCATTGGGTTAAATACACGGAACTAGTAAGTACTTCCTACAATTGGAATATGCTGTACAAAGAAATTTCGAGGTCCTAGAAATTTGACCTTGAAAACGAATTAAAAAGATAAAAGTAACAAGGACGTTAGTGGGTGCCATATTGTCTCTTTCTGATTAAGGTGACAAAGTTACGTAGGATAAATAAGACCAAAGCAGGAACCTTTTAATTTTCGACTAAGATCGAACAAAACTTTCTAAGCCTATTTTAACTTGTGACACTTGTAAACTTTTTTTACATGAGTATAAAGATTTCTGTTATTTACCTATTATTATTTATTTAATTTAATTAAATAAATAATAATTAAATTTTAATTTTATTATTAATTACCTATGTCGTAATTTAAAAAATTAAAACCTTTAATTCGAACATTTGTCAAAGTAGGTTTCAAATTAAAACGCTACAAACATGGTACATCAGTATAGTTATGGAGTAAAAAAACATACATGAATTTTACATTCATTATTTGTAAATATTTATTAGGGATCATAAACCACGAACGTAAGCATTGAAAATGAGGTCTCGCGTGGGCACCGCGTAGTACAACTCGCGATAGCATCAAAAATACTGGTTGGATTTGTACGAAATACTGTTAAATCATCAAAGAATGAGAGCCACGTTCCATACTACGTTTGCCTTGTTAAAATGGTGCAATGGTTTATGAAGGCGATGGACGAATTGATGCGTATGAAAAACTTGGTTCTTAAATAGAAATAATATAATTATAATAACAATATATAATGTGGGTTTTTATAGATATTTGTAAAAACACATTAAAATATAATGTTCTTTTTTATTATAATATAAATTATAATCTTATAATTATATGATACTAGCACCTGCCCGCGACTTCGTTCGCGTGTTATAAGTGGCTTTTATGAATAGAACGAATGTGTATTATATCTCATTTCGGTCAATGTTATTATGGTTTTGTGCATTTATCACAGGCTACCTATATCTTACAAGCTAGTATTATTTTATAATGTTCTACGGGGATATACGTTCCCTAGTAGTTACTTCCTCTCCCTGGGTTTTACGCTACGTAATCAATCTCGCCGGACCTGCTAAAGGCTAGCATGCGGTTAAAAGGACCATGACAGGTATACGTATAGTTACCTGGGATCCTCCAGACTCCATATCCTCAAACCTACTCGAAAATGATCAAAATTTACTATAATTTCCACCCAAACGTGTCAAGATTGTGACGTGAAACGAAAAACGATTATATGGTGTAAATATCAACTTACTTCGCTATTACGAATAAACACGATGTAATAAGTAGTTTTTAACACTGACATATTATTTTCAATGGATATCTCTGTATAGATAACGTTTAAATGGAAGGAAACGCCAACTAATAGCCTGACTGATACCAAGGCTTGGACTAAACGCAACGTTGCCAAATTTCAATAGCATGGCTTGTAACTATAGAAGGCAGTGTTCTAACCTTCTGATACAATCTAATTCTATGCATACATGTGTGTTTGTGCGTGTGCAAGGGTGTTTGCTTGTTGTGTGGCTGAGTATGTATTGTGTATATGTCTTTGCGTAGATGTGCATCTTATACAGAAAATTAACGATGAGTGAAGGAATCTTCCAAACATTTTCCATGAATTAGACATGACACTATCGTTGGACACATTTTGGTCTGAGGTTTATAAACATGACGATTACAAAACACTTTCATACTTTACATTGGATGTATGTATCGCACATTCTAAAACACTGTGTAAAATTTGTTTGTCACATAAATCCCATGAAAGCCGAAACCTGTTATAAACTGAAAACGGAAATCGTTAATAGGACTGTATAGACGGCACAACACCTTACCTTAGGTCACCAACACCTTAGGCCTCGTATTGAATGTCACGTAAATGTTATTCAGAATTGCATCTATAAAAAAGACTATCATCCATACGGCTATTACAATGTAGCGGTAAACAGATATATTTTATTTTAATTAAAAAATTGAATCTGCGTGTTGTTTTATTGTGTACCATTATATACAAGAAATACCATTTTCTTTCTGTTGACTGTATCATTTTTCGAAAATTAAATATGGCAACACTGACAAGGATGCGTGTGTGGTGTTGACTGTTGATTGTCTGATATCTATATGGTTGATTGTGTGTAAAACACAAAATGTCAGAAATTTTATAAACGTCAAAATGAACGTCAAAGTCGCAGGTTGAAATGTGTTGAAATGGGTTGAAAAGAACTGATTAGAACTGATTTACTGATTTTAGTGTAAGAATTACTTGAAAATAAAATACAGTTTTAAATTTATAACTTGTTCGAAGTGTAATAACTAGTGAGATATTGTTTAACATTCTATAAATCCATTGAAGCTTATTCAAAAGTCTATTAATCAAGGATTTAAAATCTGGTTTAAATTACTATGTCTAACCATGTCGAAGTCTGAATCGAATGAAGAAACTATCGCCAAGTACGAGACGTTCATAAATGAAGTGCTAAAAGAAGATTTACGTCAGACCGAATCATTTCTACAGAACGTTAACGCTGAACTATCAGATCTCATACAGCAAAAACATTCATTAAAAGTATTGTGCGACAGACAAATACATCCAAATGGCTTTAAAAGTCAAATGAATCTAGGCTGTAACTTTTTTATGGAAGCACACGTGAAGGATACTTCAACGATGCTCGTGAATGTTGGATTGAACTATTTTTTAGAATTTACTTTACCAGAAGCGAATAAGTATCTCGATGCAAGAATTAGGGCATTTGAGAATAAGGCAGATGAACTGAGAAATAAGGGCGCACAGATAAGAGCTCACATAAAACTTATGTTATTTGGTATCAATGAATTGCAGGGTGATGGGTGAATAAAGTAATAAAGAAAATTTAGGTGAAACTGAATACAGAATTACACAAATGAAAGCAATAAAAATTTAATTAAGTTAAATAAACTGTTATAACATTGTTTTCTGTTCTGATTTCAAATATATTTTTACTGTATAAACAACTGCATAACATAACATGGACAACCGCTTAGCCTAGTGGGGAGCGACCCTGCCTACGAAGCTGGAGGTCCCGGGTTCGAATCCCAGGTCGGGTCAGTATTAATATGATGAATATTGATACTGGTACCGGGTCATATGTGTGTGGTGTCTTTGCAAAAATATTTATATATGTATGTATTATAAAGAATATTTAAGTATGTATATCAGTTGTCTAGCAACCCATAACACAAGCATATTACTTGCTCACTTTGGGACTAGATGGCGCTGTGTGGGAAGTCCCATGTATTATTATTATTATTTATTGAAGTTAAATCTTGCTTTGTCTAACAGTGTTCAAGCTTTTGTGCATGGGTAAAGTCAATATCTAAGGTAACCAAATACATGGGCATTGCTATGGCACATTTTATAAAAATACTAGGTACTTCCTGATTATAATAACTTGGCAAGGACTTATTGGTGCATTGTTTACAGAGGTATATGGAGTGGAATTTTAAAATACATGAAATGTAAATTGATAAATTTTGTGTGAAATTGAAAATTTTCAAGTATTCTATTATCCATTACAATGTAATACAATGCAACTGAGCTGTATGGCTCGGAAGTTAAAAATAAAAACACCGTACTATAATTCCATAGAAACGTTGTAGCGGAAAGTACCTATGGTGGGCATGCGCATCACACTTCAGAGCTGCACAGAATGGTTGCTCATACTGTGTTGTCTATTGAACTTGCTGTTCTATGGCAAAACAATTAATTTTTTTATTGCATATATTTTTCATGGGTTTTATATGAGTACTTATATAAATAAAATTAGGGAATCTTTTTAATCATGGCTATATTTTTAGACCTTCTGTTTTAAAAAAAGTACTTTATCTAGCAACTACCAACACATGGCTTTCGATGTCTGTCTATATCTACTTATAGTTTTTCCCAAAAAATGAAAACACAATTGCAATGATACTTTTTCAGGGTTCTGTAATCTGACAAGAAACATAGGAACTTTTAGCTTTTCCATGTCTGGCCATATGTCTGTATGTCACTGCCATTTCACTTGCAGACTATTATAGCTGTTTGGCATGGTTGTGATTATACATATTCCAAATAGCTACTAAAGTCTTGAAACAATTTTTTTCTGATATGCTCTGCAAAATGAAGGTTGAATTTTTTTTATATACTTCCCCGGCAATGTATCCAGAAGGGGGGAGGCATAGGGAGCCCGAAAATCAAATTCAGCTTAGAACATTCAGAAAGAAAAAGTGACGCTGCAATTGGAAAATTATACATTTCTATTTAATGATAAGAAATTGTAGAACGTACCTTACATGTATAGACACACATATTATAGGGTTTTAAATTAAATGAATAATAGGTCCACCTTCATCCCAAGCTTAAATCCTGAATACACCTCTGATTCACCACATGAGTGAAATTTCATAGACATTTAAATAGAGTCTTTTGACGGTTTTCAATAGAGTCTGTTTACAAAATATTCGGTTTTTATTCTGTTAGCTTTAGTCTTTGTAGGTGAAGTGCACGCCCCCTGTAACTCTTTAACCTATATTCTGAAAAAATTGTACCTAAACGAAATTAATAAAAAAAAATATCTGTTTTCTAGCGCCAAATAGTTTACAAGCTATAGCTCATCAAGTTAAAGTGTAGTACAATTCTTAACGAAATTTTGATTTTAGTTTTTTCTGTTTGGTTTAGTTTATTTCAACATTTTTGTTTTTGGTTGAAATGACTACGGAACTCTGCATTATGCGTAACCAGAAACGCACTTTACCGTTTCTTTAACGTTGTACACGCCAATCCTTTCTTTAGGGGATGGGACATTTCTATATTATTTATTATGTAGGTACAGAACAAATTAATATTTACAGGATAAAAAGCAGCCCTAGATCAATTACCCTCCAAAAAGTCCCTATCTGCTCATGAAAGTACCCTTCAGAATCGGTGCAGCCGTTTCAGAAATTAGCCCGGACAAACAGACAGATAAGATTTCAAATACGCGTATTTAGATTTTGGTACGGTGCAAATAACCACATGAATTTAGAAAAAGGCCTTTAACAGACTACTATTCTATTCTTTACTATTCTATACTTTTCTATTTTATGTTGACAAAGATTACCTACTTTTTACTGTGGACAGTATAATGCAAGTACATATAATAATAATAATAACGTATACATGACAACAGCGTCTAGGCCCCAAACTAAGCATTAGCTTGTGTTTTGGGTACCAAGCGAAGACACCACATACATATAACAACCATGACCCGGTACCAGTATCGATATTCATCATATAAATACTGACCTAACCTGGGATTCGAACCCGGGACCTCCAGCTTCGCAGCTATAGACATTAAAAAAAAATTAAATATGGAGTCAAACAAATATCCGACTTTGCATAATTAACTGCAAAAGTTAGTGATGCAAGAGAACATTCAGGAACGGCGGTACCCAGGTAAACTAGAAAGTTCTGAGCCAAATCAAAGATGGCAGCAGATAAAATGATATGAAGAATTACGCTGACTTGATTATAAATCGAAAGGATGGATGGATTGACTACGTGGATTAATTAGCTATTAATCCACGACTTAATTCTTTCTATATATATAAAATCGTAGTGTCTGCCTGCCTGTCTGTCTGTTCTGGCTAATCTCCGAAACGGCGGATCCGATTTTAATGAAACTTTGCAAACACGAAGAGGAGGTTGTTAGGAATAACACAGGCTACTTTTAGCCTGTCTCTCTGTTTCGGCTAATCTCCAAAATGGCTGAATACATTTTAATAAAACGTGACAGGCAATAAAGGAAGTTCAGACGGTCGTTGTCTATCACTACTTATTATAAAATAAAGTCCCCCGCCGCGTCTGTCTGTCTGTCTGTCTCTGTTTGAACGCAATAAACTTAAAAACTACCGAACGGATTGGCATATGGGTGACACTAATGGCCGGAGTGATTCAAGAGGAACGTTTACGTGTATAATTTATTAATGTTTTGTGCGAATTTGTTGAAATAGGACGATTATTGTTGAGGAAGTCTGAAAAAAATAAAGCCGGCTGAGAGCCTTCATCGGAAACGCTGCCTAATCCTTTTGAGATATAACAAAATAATGTAGGTATGGAGGAGTTGTTTTTCTTTTATAGCATAGCTCTGTATTTTATGGATAGCTCACTATGCCTATTGTTATGTTTAAAAAAGCGCTGTCATATGATGAGGTAATTGGAAAGCAATTTATACCTACGGATACAGTATTAATCCTTATCAAATTAAGTACGTTATTTACCTTCAGCATTTCATGCAAATTATGTTTTAGGATAGAATTTAAATTAATATCTTAGGAATTATCGCGAATTAAAAACTATTGCGCGACAATTTAAGCGGCCGGACACCGCGCCGGGCGTCGTCGTCCCCATACCAATGCGACACGTGTGGTAAGGCAGAAATTATTAATGTTGTATATATAAAGAAATATTTTAGTTAGTTTTTATGTAGGTATATATTCTTTCCTTTTTCAAATATTTACAGAATTGGAAATAAAATACTCGCCAGTAGGATTAACTTACGTTACATTTAAATCTAATCCATATGTTCGACGCAATAAGCTAATAGGACACTACGACAGAAAAAAACACTATAGCTTATATGCTCTGGTACCCGTGCGAACCCGGGGCGGGTCACTAGTTCTAATATAAACGCAAAAGTGGTTTTATCTTTCCCGATTTCGATGTATGCTATAGAAATAGCTTATATCCTGAGAAATAACATAGACTACTTTTTACCGCGGAGATGTGTCTGAATGTTTGTTACTGTTAATCTAATGTTGATGAAGTTTGGTATAGAAACTGAATAAGACTGAATGTCTCTTCAGTGGTCCCGGTACAAACGTGCACACCATGCGGGCGGGAAGGTTATAATAGTATTTAAATGAAATACATTACCGATATCATTTTAATGCTATATATAACAAGTTATTAAAAGTAAGGCGTTTATTAGGGGTTTTCTTAGATCCTGCTTTATCGCAGTTTATCTATAACGCTGACATAAAGATGATTTATTATTAAAGCACTTAAGGGGGTAGGCTTTTCACATAAAAAAGAGAGTTCAGCGCGTGTCTAATTTCTCACTGTATTTCTGTATCAATATTTACAGAAAAAATATATGTAACAGGAGAAATACTGTCATAGGGCGGAATGTTATTGTTTTTTCGATATCTTGTGTAGTTTTAGAATAAATTCTTGAAAAGCATGACTTCCATCGGTTCTCACTGAGAAAAATTTCAATATGATGCATCCTTAAAAAAGGATATTGTATACTTAAATCGTGGTATTACTTGATTAAGCGTAGCACTGTATATTACAGCATGCAGCTGCAGGACAAGACGTGTGTAATGCTAAAATATCCTTTCTATACTATTACAACATACGTTTTTTTTTGTATTAGTGTGGATAGAGTTTACGGCGTAACATGCGCTATATTTGTTTTTTCGGTCTGTCCTGGATAAATTAGGCATCATTTACTTACAATACAATGTTCTTTTGTATTAGTAGGTATGGATAAAAAATACGGTGTTTTACTGCTGCACTATATTTGTTTTCTAGATTTGTTTAGGTAGATACAGATAGAACATCTGGATTGTACCCACAGATATAGATTATACTGCATTGTACAAATATAATATTCTACATTTTCTTGGATTTTTTTTAGATATAGTATTCGCTTTTTACTGCTACTATATACTACTACTACATTACATGTGCAAAAAGACTGTTCCTAATACTGAAAATTTTCATAGAATCGTTGGTAATCGTGGATTCATTTGAAATTTGTTGCACCGATTCAATTGATATCTCGTATGTGGGATTGGGTAAAATATATTTGTGTTCATACCGTACTTACCACTTTTTGAAAATCAGAGTCAAAAGAAAATGGCTGCCATAGAAACTTTTGTGTTATTAACGGACAAAATGTGGTAGGTATTTTAAGCCAAAAGTATTGTTTATGTGGAAAAATAAAATTTAAAACAGTAGAAACATTTAAGGTAGGTATAATCTATTATGCGAATAACAAAAACACGTAAAATATTTTTAAATAAATTAAAACAATATCACGATTAACCGGCGAAAACTTTCTAAAAATGGTTTTCATAGACAGCGTTTTCTAATTTCTTTAAAAAGTGATATAATTGACATCCGGGTGTATGTCAGTATAGCTATCCATATAGTGGGCAAATTCTTGCTCTGCGAGAAACAAGAAACATATAGGTATTGAAAATCCAACTCGCAGATTTCCGACGCGTTCGTCCCACTCTAAACCAAAGAGAATGTAATTTCACCTTTATCTCCGTGTCTTCAAATATCTTCGTGTAAAAATCACGACGTTTCGTTGCACCGTTATGACATATAAAACTACTACAAACACCGATAATTACAAACAACTACAAACACTTAAATAAACTACGATACCTACTACATTTACGAACTTATATTTAAGGATTTTTCAGTGTACAGCGGGTAGGTACTCTAGACTTACCTAATAGACTAATTTTACTTATGCTAATTGAAATGTTTCCCCTCCCAGAGTTGAATTAATTAGGTGTATCGAGATCCTTACAACCCCTGTGTCAATATCATTGAATATGTTAATTGACATTGAAATTGGCCTGTCTTGGCATGTTTTGTGCTGATTGGAAAATATGCTTGACTAGATGGTTCTCTAAAAGGTTTGGTGTGACTTTCATTAGATAGGCATCTACCTACTTAAGTTTCTCGAAAGTTCATTGAAACAGACCCCGAAAGCAAGTATGAAATACCTACATAAAGAGCGACATATCCATTTAACTACCTACATGGGATTAATTCAAAGTACCTTCGGGAAAGTGAAATTTATTCAAGTGTTATAAATAAGTGCACCACCATCTCGCAGCGGAACAGTGTGGTGGATTAAGCTTCAAGCACCCTCATTCCGAGGAGAGGCCTAAGCCCCCGTAGTGGGGCATAATGGGCTGATATATGAAAACTCTCTGTCTTAAAATTCGACAATGAATTGTCCTCTGATTTGTTTATTATATAGGTGTATTTTGAATTTGATTTTAATTTAATATATTCAAGCTTTTATTGGTAGGTAGGCACTTTTAAAATTTAAGTATTTTAGGTCTAGTCTAAAAAATTTCGAAATAAATTCTACTATAGATATAAAGTTTTCCATTCCGTCAGCCCTTTTTATGTCCCACTGCAGGGGCTTAGGCCTCCCTCAAGATGAGAGAGCTTGGAGCTTAAATCCACCACGCTGCTCCAATGCGGGTTGGCGGATTGTAACGGCCACCATCTATTGACAGCTACCTGGACCTACTGCTGAACGTGCTCTCCGCGGCACGGAGTCAGTGATAGTTAATGTAATGTGTGTAATCTATTAGTAAATAAGGTTGACCCAACAAATATCAAAGGAAACAGGTACTGGTTTGGAGATAGGTAAATAAAATACAGTATCAAATAAAAGCTTAGCTTTATTACTCCTTATTGACGACGAAACACCCCTCGCTCGTATGAACAAGTCTTGTAGCTAGATACATAACTCATGTTTCATCATATTAATTTTGGAATTTCGATCAACATTTTTGTAACGCCAATTTAGCCAACGAAACCCGCGTCCGGACGCTCCGGCGCGCTTATTTTACATAACTTCTAAATACACCGAACAGTGGTAGAATTCTAAAACATTCATGGACAAAGACACACGCTCGTAAATTATAAGCATTATGACAATGTGATATCATATTTTAGTGTATAAATTGTTTGTAATAATTACGCGTAGTTAGGTTAGGTTGGGTTATTTTCCGTTATACAAGCCCACAGATTACAAATCACCAGCCGGCTGCCTTCCAAAACAATTTTTTATGACACGCTTATCTCGTTCTAAAATTATGTTTTATTTTACAATCCGAACCATATAAACATCTTTTAGTCAATATATAGTTTTATCTAGAGCCGCGACGCCGCCTCGCCGCCCCGCCGCCAGCCGCGCCCTCTATGTACAAACTGTCAAAGCCTAAACGTGTAACACCCGCTACCTTAAATTAAATACGAAAAACGTATAACCCTACCGTGATCGGTCGGTCATCGATATATTTTATGAAATTTCGACATTCACCATCGACTTTAGAAATATTCGATACAAAAATACTCTTTCTTTTGAATAAAATTTTTTACACGACGCTTTTACACGGCGGGAGGCGCGGCGGCGCCGAGGGCTTTGAGCCACCGCTTAACCATGACTTAACTTTAACGTGAAATTTGTACTAATTACGGCCGGCCGGACGCGGGCCCCGCTCTCTTAGCCCGAATGCGAGGATGCCAAAAACTGCCTAAAACACTAGCCAAATATTAATTCGGGCCGCGAACCCTTTTCTAATATAATTTCGTATAATTTTAATAACTAAATTTGATGTGGGGCGTCACGTCCGTCCGTCGCGAGCTGCGTCAAACACACAAACAAAAAACGAAAACAAAACGACGCCGCAGCAGCGAATCTCAACTGAAGACTTGAACACAAATTCAATTAAAATCAGGCGCTCTTGTACCTATCGCTGTTTGTAATTAAGACCACAAGGATGTTTAGAAAATCTATTCACATGGAAACTGAAAAATTAAATTACTAACATAGCATCCGTACCACCTACAACAACAATTTTGTATTTCGATCTGAAAAACGTACTAATGTTATAAAAAAAACGGTAATTAGTTCGATTCCATGAAGAAAACTTATTTGGTTACCTAAAGAAATCTAGCCTAAAATGAAGATTTTGTAGATGTAACAAGATATTGATCGAAAGGTAGGCCAACATTGGCCTCATATTGGCCGCATGCATGGCTTTGGTATGTCAATTCGATTCAATCAGCAAAAAATCCTATTTCTATATAAACAATAAGTATCCAAACTTTACCAATTGTCAAATGTGTCTAAAAGGACCTGACAGCTTTTATTGCGTTATTGGCGAAAAATACTTTTAGCCAATATGTGGGACCGCCTTAAGAAAGTATTTGAAGGACCTTCAAAATAAATTAACCTTAATCGGTAATTAGGTACGGATGCTATTATATTGAACAGCTGCTCCCACAAGATTTGTATCATGAAATCTTCAGTATCAGAAATGTTCCCGTACGGGTATAAAATTACTTAATTTAGTATCATCGGCAGTTTTGTATTCCCAAAGACCTAATAGTATATCCGTGCTCGAATTTTGTATAATTCTTTCATGACACTTAATCTAAACGTTTCCTTACTGATTCCAATTTCACGTATAGAAAAGTCGATACAGCTATTGGTACATCTAAATGTTGTCTTATTATAAAAAAATTAAAAAAACAAATCGCTAAGTACAATAGTCTATTACAATTTCGAAAATTTAGGAACCATAATACCCAAACGTGAAACCAAATTTGCTATAGATTATATTTAATTTTTTTTTTTTTGTATCAATAAGTACATAGATATTTTTACATTTCGGTTATTTCCAAACATTTCTTAGACGAATTTATTTTTATAATATGTTAAATTATAATTTTTAAATAATCTTAGTAATATACAACTCGCCGCAATAATTAGGCAACTGTTAGAACACCGGCATAGCTTTCCACATTTTCTCACTATTTGTCTTGCCATGAGTTAGTCTCGTCCGCCATTAGTTAGTACAACAGTGACGTCAGATTGACAGCTGTCTAATTAGCGCGGTCGAGTAGTAGATGAGAACTATCTCTATCGCCTAGTCATCACCTCGATACAACACAATAAGTATGAAAATGATCATAATACATAATGAGTGGCCGAAAGGGCAATTTTTAATTACAATAAATACACATACAAACACGTGTTATTTAAATTCAACACCGATTTTTTTTTGTACTTTAACTGTGGAATCTCCACGATCACGCAGTGGACTATGATTTCGATGTTTAATTTTTTTTTTTTTTTCCTCACCTCGATATATACTAATTTTGATAAATAACGTAAGTTCGCTAATTCTTATCCTTTGTGGTCTTGCGGCTGCATGACTTAGGGTGCCTATTATCAAGTTACGGTTAAGCTATTTACAGAATTTAAGATAGGTATCTGTTCATTTGCCGTAGGGACCGATTTTTATATCCTGAAATACCTATTTATTTCATAGAAAGTGCGTTAAATTCTTTATGCAGTTTAACGATAATTTGATTGACGCCTTCTAAACCACTGTGCAATAAATTAGCGTTGTCCTTTTTACCTTGTCGATAAAAATAACGATTAAATAAATAACGGTTCGACGTTAGGTATACGCTATGTCTGTAATTATTTGGTGTAGAAATGAATGTCGTTTCTATTGCAATTTGTTTTAGCCTGCGTTTATAATCTATGGTAGGTATACGGTAATCTGGGACAATGGAGTAACAAGGGTTTATATATATATAAAAATTAAATATTTATGTCATATTTAGAGTTAAGAAGAGTAAGTAAAGATAGTGAAAATATTTATTAAGCGAAAAATATATATATCTTTTTAACTCTAAAACGGCACAGTTGACAGTTTTATGAGTAATTATTTCGAAATCAACAACGTTTTAAAAACAGAAACACTTAATTTGCAACGATGCCCGATCACGAACTAGTTTAATACATTTCCGAACGCTCTGTGGAAAATGAAACCGGGCTATTGGGGGAGTGTGGTGTCATGTGTGTGTTGTGGAATTCATTGGATTGTAATCAGTTCCTCTGCAGTACATTCACTTACACCGCTCGACTACTATTAATTAAACATGTGATTTCGAATGGATTGAACGGAAGGGTCGGTAAGGGGCGCTCTAGAAAAACGTACGCCGACCTAATGGGCTTAGACAAACTTTTAACATATTTTTAGATTTTTTTTACCGAAAGTATATAAAGCCTATAATTTTCTTAGTTACAATTTTTTTTCCCAAAATTTGATTAACAACATATTCCTGTGATGTGAACTTAGACTTATTACGGTCAGAATATTTGATTGATACATGAGGATTACGATTTCATTTGACATGTTGACTAGACCATATAGTAAATAAATTTGACAGTAGAGAGAGACTAACCTGAACTTGTTATATTTACTACATTACGTCCGTGAGTTACTGTTTGCTTTTGTTTTTTACCACGAAAACTTGTGGAAAACAGCGGATTAAACTCAACCGTCCAGATGACGATACAGAAACGATTTCAACTTCAGATAAATTTTCAAAAATATCTGGCACTTACGTAAAAAAAAATTATGTATAGCGGAACCACAGACAAGTCAACCTTATAGACCACGCTTTGGCAGGTAGTAGCATTCGCCAAGGCTATGTAGTGACACTACATAACTACGTCACTAGTGAGCCGTCAGTTGGAAGCACGTCGGAAGCCATTAAATTGTCAATTTTGAACGCGCCAATGAGAACTAGCCGACCTCTCCCCGCACCCGGCCACTTTTTGGCGATTTCCTTTTCGTACTGACGTTTATTAAAGCGTGGTCTAAATGTTGGCTGGTCTGTGAGCGGAACGAATGATATAAGCCTAGAACGAGCACTATATTCAACAGAATTCTTAGTACGCCGTAAGCCGCTAATGTGAGGGCAAGTATGCGGCATAGTGTGGGAGGGGTCAACATGTACAGCTATAGTGAGTCACGGGAAGGGGAAATATAGTGTCAGAGTCATCGACATCTTTATCGATAAGTTTTTCTTATTAAAATTAACATTGTGCCAGACCTCTAACAACCGTACAGTTGTCAATCGTACACTGCCAGCCGGCACGTCAACTACACTTAAGTGTAGTTCCGGTAAGGTAGCGCCAGCATAGTAAGCAAGCGTAGTGTGTGTTCTAGTCTATGGTTCTAGTGTTTATCTTATATTGTTCCTACTTTTATATTTCGGGAGGTGGTTCTAGGACCTTTTATTACTTTCGACTTTAATAACCAACGCAACTTGGTTCAAGCCCATCGGTAACAGTAGGTACATCATTGATTGAAGATCTGTAAGTAGGTAGGTACTTATAGTTTCTGTCGTTCTTTGGGAAACTGGAGTAGGCTTATGTATGCATGTTTACAATATTGAGATCGTCTGCCTCTCCAATTTGAGATATTACTACATTTTATAGTTTCATTATGAATGTCGGAACGAATTACGATTTTGTTCACTTGATAACTTTTTGATGATTTTGATTTTCAATAAGTGAAGATTTTCTGATTTTTAATTTAATTTGATAACAATCGACAAATTATGCTGTATTTTGTTAGTAGGTAACTACCTAATTAACTAAAAGTGTAGGTATTACCACGCTAAAAATGATCCGTAGCAAAATTTTTCATCGTAATATTTCTTTTGCCATGTTATTTTGAAATAAAATGGGTATATTCAGTTACGTACCATTAAAACATTTTAAAAATGTCATTATTTTTTAATTATTAATGACAACGCCATCTAGTGACAATGATTTGCGTAACGGCAATTGAGAGTTACCCTAACGTTGTAGTAAGCAAACTTGAAACTAATGCTAATTTCAAACCTATATTAATTTTAGTAGAACTCGCACAAATAGAAAACTATCTTGCTTTGAAGGATAATTTTAATAAAATGAATTTTGAATGAATAAATTCTCTTTCGATTCACTTTAAAAAAATTAAACAACTTACTATTTAATTTCCTACTGTAGTATTTTTTTGTTAATGCATAAAGCATATTTTCTACATATCTTTATGCTTATGTAGATACTGCAATAGGTTCCGATTACAATCCTCGAACGTGGTTGAAATTTTTCGAACTAAAAACCTTTTTCCGAAGAAGGGTGATAACTTGCTGTAGGGAAGGGTGGGACGTATGTGTCAATGTCCTAAAGTATCTCGTCGCATAACTTTACTCGTGTAAGAACTCACCTTACATTGAGGTACACTTAATGATTACATAGTTAATGATTACAAATGAAACGATAACAAATCTGCATTCATTAAATGAAAAATGCTTATACCTGCTTAACTAAACCGACCGCCAGCCCTGCGCGGGTTCTCGAAACGAACGTAAGATGGCGTAATTTTCATTTTTTTTTCATTATTTCAACAATTCCGCAAATCAATTCGCTAAATTCCCATTTCTATTGTATACACTTAAATTACCGCTAAGATAGTTAGTTGCGCGTTACTCCATCTTTTATAAACTTATCGTATTATGTACACGAATATACATATCTGTACATTTCTAAATCTATCTTAGTTTTATTCTAGGACCAAGCTAACTGAAGGTATTCATTTCTGTCTGTTTCAAACGAGGATGTGTGAAAATTAATATTGTGCCCATTTATAGGGCAGGCGGTCGGTACTACACGTTTATAACAAATACATCAAGATATGAGCACGTCTCGATCGTTCCTCGTGATTTCGAGAATTTTCTGGATATTAAATACACGAAAATGTTGCATCCATATTGTTTGTTTAATGGAACTTTCGACGACGAAACTACATATAGGTAACTACGAATCGAACTAATTAATCTTCTATAGCATAGTATGTATGTTTCTGTATTGGATGTGTGACCGTAAGGCGACAAAGGGCGTGAGCGGGTAGGCGAACTTCGGTTGGGCTGTCGGTACTATGTAGGGCCCTTTAGTATTTTTTTAAATTTTCTCGTATAAAATCAATATTTTCTTTGAAGGCACTTTCGATCGGACGTAGTGGCCCAGTGCGTGTGCTGTGTGGTTTGATTTGCTGCCGATTCTGTGTGGTTATGAAATTTTAATGTGCTCTTTCTATTTTTTGGTCTATTGTTTTATGTTTGCCTTCAACTATTGCGTCTGTTTGGATGTGGGTCCTGTCTATTTAATGTGAGAGCTCGCCGTTACACCGCTCTACGTAGCGCTACTTTTTACTTGTAAACTTATTAATTACTGTCAAAAGTAGAAAATAGAATATTTTATAATAAATGATACATAAAACACAACGAAAATGTAACTAACTGCGTTCTATAAATAAAATATTAGAAATATCCTTATGGACGTAGCGCTTCGTGCCCCGAATGTCGCCTGTTCGTATGTGGGGCCCACGTGTAACTTCTGAAAACGGTGTTTTTACCTAAGAAAAACTTAACCCTACGTAAGCTCGGAGCAAACTGTATGGTCGAATGTTCCGAACTAAGTGACCGTGTGAGCCTAACTGTGCCAAACATTGTTACGTACAAATAAGGATGTTTACTTGAAAATAGAATAAAGATTTTTCAATTTTCATTTGAATTTTGTATCGGTACTATCTTATCGTATCAAAAATCGTCTGTGAGAAACTAAGAGCCGGTTATCGATTTAAAATTATTAATAATCGTTGGATCGAAAATTAATCCTGACCTATTTCTCTAACTTCTATGGTTAACGTTATTAATCCTAAAATAATAGCGCAACTAGGTAAAGGATCCCGAGGCCAGGCACCGACAGGCAGCGCCCTCTTCCCGCGGGAGAACAAAATAAAAACAACAAAACAGTGAAACTTAAGAAGGTAATATATTAATCGTTTTTTTTTACCTTAAATAATAAATCAATAAATGATTTTAAGATATACACAACTATAAAAAAAAAAAACTATTTAAGATAATACTTAATAATAATATAATAATAATTATATATATATATAGCGAAATATATTATGTGCAGAAATAAAATTCTAGGTGACTTAAATTTTCTCTTAACGGTATAACCTAAGGAATTCACTATCGGCCCGGCGCGCCGCGCCACGCGTGCGGCTCGCGAACTTCTTTAATAATTTTCATCTCTTAACACATTTTTTTATCAATAATTTTGAGTCTGAAGGCCTAAATGCGAGTGTCGTAATAATTTTGGTGTGCGAAAAATATTCGAAAAACGTCGTTTTCTCTCTTTAATGTCGGTCGGATTCGGCGCGACGGGCTCACTCGAGTTGCTCGAGGAAGTTGGGCGACTTGAAGTACTCAGGCACCGGATCGTCGAGCCGCGAGATCACCTTGTAGATGGACTTTTTCCAGCTCTGTTCCGTGTCCTTGCCGCCCTGGATGGCGCGGAAAAACTCGCGCAAAGTCTGTTCCACTACGTACCGAAAATTCGGCGGCACCTGGAATATCAACGCGGTGTATGTTAGAAAATCTTATATTATATTCACTTTTCTTTAAGTTTAATCACAATATTATATTGCATTTAAATCGATATAAATCATTTATTTATATAAAAATTTAGGAGTTCAAACAATGATTTTTTTTAGTAAAGATGAGATGCCTTCACTGCACAGCGTTCGCAAGATTGATCCGCAATAACATACATACTTACATCGTAAGCGTATAAATGGGTATTTTATAGAAATAAATGTGAAATATTATACGGAACATATGATACAAAAAGAGATAGTTACTTGTAATGAATTACATTTGAAATACGCTTAGTCCACACGAATTAGGATTAAAGGCCAATATAGGTGCCTACATGAAATTACTGCAGTTGTAGAAATTTCAGTTACTCACTTTATGTAGGCTTGTGCAACATCTACTCTTTAGTACATATGACATCATTGAGTTCAAAGTGTACTATATTATCTATGTGACCTATGACACAAAATCATCTTTAGTGTTTTCTAACACTATTTATTATTTTTAGTTTTATTATGGTCACTTGTACTATACGGTTATTATAAAATTTGTATAGTTCTTAAAAATTGTTTTTACCTCAATATGATTGTTTCTATTGTAGTGCAGATTCAGGACCCGGTACAGTTCTGAATCTCCGGCGACATGCAGCTCATCAGCAGCCTTCAACCCCTCGCTGATGGCCTGCCGTGCGTACTTCTCCATTTGAATGTAGTAGAATTCCCTAAAATGAATAAAGAATACTGTCAAAACAGAAAACAGCAATATTTTGAGCAAAGGGATTAACGGATTGCTCTTACAAAAAAAAAACCGTACGTCAAAGATTAATTTAAAACCCTAGAGTATATTCCCTATTAATAAGAATCGAGAAACAGTTGTTATCGATTCTGACATCTATAAACTATAAAATCGATCTGTGAATTAAAAGTTGATATTGATTTAATTCACTTTTAACTCCTGAATAACATTATTGCCTAGTGTTAAGTGAGATTTAAATAACGTCTCTTTACCATGTTTACAAAATGTGATGTACACAATCATAGATGTAAAAACAAAATATAATCTATTTCGTATAATTATTTCGAAATTTAAATTTATTATATTCCGCGACCATTCGAATCCAACAACCGTGAAATATCGCATTACCACCCACGTTACCACGCATAAGCGTTAGCGACAGCGGATTTGATTAGCCTCGTATCTTGAGCGTGCTGAGTGCGCATCGAGTGTCTCCCGAGGCCAATTACTTACCGCCGCGCTTCCTAACACGCTCATCCGCTTTTTCGAGTTGTGCGAATCAGTTATTTTTAATTCTTTCCTAAATAAAAATGGCAGCATCTACTTAATAGCACACAATACATTATATTATTTGTAGTCATTTTTTTTTATAATTAATGAGTATAATAAAAATAATATCTGGAACATCCCACACAGCGCCACCTAGCCCCAAAGTAAGCGAATATTATGCTTGTATTATAGGGTGCTACAACTGATCTGATACTAGATACTGAAATATTCTTTATGTAATATACTAATATAGATATTTTTTAACACCCAGACAAGGAGCAATTAGGCATGTTCATGCACAGAAATATTTGTCCTGGTTAGGAATCGAACCCGCGATCTTTGGTTTTGCAGTTAGAGGTCCTAACCACTCGGCCAATCGGTTAGTCTTAAGCATAATACGTATACAGCGACATTTACAGATTTTTTTTTTATTTTGACATTTTTCGGAAAATGTTGTAATTTCTCTGCAGGTAAGATGTACTTAGTACGAACTTTTACAATAACAAGATTAATTAACTTGATATAAAATTCTATAACGAAAAAAAAATCTAGAAGCATAAAACTTTGGTATAGGTATTTATTATAACATGGATGCGGCTTCATCATAGTTGCAAATGGTTCTCTGATTTTTAATAATTCGAAAACAATTAGAATTATTGGTATACTCTCATCTGTATGTACTCTATAATGTTATGCATAATATCATATAAGGGTATAAAAAACGAAAACCATACAACATATATGTACACTCAAATAAGTAAATACGTTAAATCTTACTATATGAGAAAGTATCTAGTCTAGATGCATTGTATCGTCACAAAACTTGCCACATTCGATTACAAGAGGCAAAAATAACGAGCAATCCTACTCATATATCGGGTATCAATTCTAAACCTCTTTGGAGAAGCTGCACTTCAGGTGTACCTACGCCGTTTTTAATTGGCACTCGGTGGCCTGTACGCACAGAACTTTAAGTCATTTAAAACTCATGAATTGGTCGTTAATTCCTTTCTCTTGCAATCATTTGCATTGGCAAGGACAATTTTTTCTTCTTGGGATGAAATTCTATAGTTACAACGCCTACTTGCCTCTATAACTACATTTATTTAGATACCTTTATATTTTAATATCTTTTGTTGAGGTTCCCTAAATCAAAGATAGAAAAAGGGTCCTTGTAGGATCACACCAGTGTCTGTCTGTCACAGTCCATTCTCCGAATCTACCTACTAGATGAAAAAAGTTGAAACTCGGTACATATACAGAGTTTGTTGACTTAACCACGGACTTATAGCACACTTATAACGTGAATAAACGAATTATTACTAAGGGGGTCCATTTTGAAGGCAAAGGATAAATTAACAAAATAAAAACCTTTTTTTGAGTGCAGCGTGTGACATATTGAATCAATGAAAGTGCTTATTATAGAAATACAAATACAATACATTTATAAATTTAATATTCATGGTTTCGAAGATATTGAAGCAAACATACGAAAATCGATCATCCCCGAAACTATCATCATCCTCTCACACTGAAAGTACTGAGCCTAAAATTTGGAAAAAATAATGAACAACTTACATTTTACAGGAAAACCAAACAAAAGCGCTCGTGTTATACTTACAAATATTTTTTTTGTAATTTTTAAACTCATGATTTATTTGATATACAGCTAATTATGAGATAATCGACTATTGCCTCCGAAAATATTGAGCTTAAAATTTAAAAAAAAATTACGCAATATATAGGGCCTCACATATAGTTTACAACAAAATTTAAACGAAAATCTTTAAATTCCCGCAGATAACGAAAAATATTCGTGAAGAGACAATGCATAGGTAAATTTAAAATGTGTTGCCTAATTTCAGTGAAAAATAATAAATTCAATTTGTGTAGTAGTTCTAGTAGTTCAACTTCTAACCTAAACTTAATTTAAAAAAAAAAAAAACACAATATATGACTTGATGTAGTATTTATATGTATTGATAAAGTAGAGAACTCTCTCTACGCAAATTCTACTCGCACTTGACCGCTTTTTTACAGGCGGACAACCATGTGTGCATATCGATATTATATAGATCATTAGGACTACGACCACAGATGCCCCTCAATAAGGCACTTAAAATACGATAATCTTTTACACTTATTCCGATTAAGTATTAAAAGGTCTTATTTAATAAGAGAGCCATCTTAAAGCGCTTAAATATAATCACCTCTTAATTTTTTATGTTAATACATACTATCCAAATAAATTGACAGACACTTGTCAGTATACGTTTAAAATCGTAGATGTAGTGAAGTGTTTGATCGGTTATAACTCAAGAACTACAAAACATTTTTTATTTAAATACATAAAACCATATATTATTATAGATTAATGAAGATGCTATTTTGAGAGCGCAGCAGTAAAAAGAAATATAAAATAGACTGGAATTTTACTAAACAGTTCGTAGAGACGCCAAAAAAAAAACAGAAGCATGAGTTGAATATTAATGGAAATTAAAAACTAAATAATGAGGATCTTGAACCGTAGTGATGTAGTCGGAGGCAAAAGCTGGTTCAAAATAAAATTCGAGAGTCGATCAAAAAGTGATTCCGATCGAGTTCTTCGATAAAGTCGATCGAGTTATTTGTAAGCAGTCAATGGACGCGTTCACTTGACAATCAAATTATATACGGGGTGATACGGGTGACAAACGTAAGTTTGCAACAACGCGTTTCGGTACGAAACTAATTAATGCGTCCAAGAACACCATGTAACCAAGATTTAAATTCAAAAATAAATTCAAAAAATTTAACGCGCACATTTATTGCGAGCAATTAAAATATTTAGGAGTAAATAGTAAAAAAAAAAAAAATATATCAAACGAATACAACAGAAGACGGCACTTTATTGGTTAAAGCAAATTCAAGGCTTACCTACGCCAATTAAGTAGGTACCTAGTTTATTTAAGAGGCACAATTTTTGACGCTCTAGACAGACTCTATGCCTTGTAATAAATATTGTAAGATATTTTCTACGTATATTTTATAATAATTTAATGAAGAGAAAACTGTTACCTATAATAATTATTTAAGATACACTTGCGGAAAGTAAGGTTTTATACGAATAAGTGCCAAATTGAAAATACGAGCGCCGCGAGTGTTTTCATTGGCACGCATTCGAATAAAACCTTTTACGCTCAAGTATCCAACAACATTTTTCAATGCATTTTGCGAGGAAATACAACAAAAAATAAGTATAATAAAGAAAATAATTTTATTTCATCAAAACGTATTTACAACGAAATGGCGCGCTTTCTTTGCAGAGCGCGCGTTTCATACAGTTTTTTTTCTTGAGGCAAAAGTATAGTATACGTACAGCCAATAATGTGAAAAATATTTTTGTTTGCGGAAACAAAACACGTATTTTTAAATGAGATAATCAAGAATCTTATGTGTTATGGTGTTTATCATCACTTAATTATTGCTAGAGCGCGTACTTATAAATAATTGTTTTTTTTCGAATATCAAAACCTCCTTCCATCTTTATAATTATTTAAAGTTTATGACTTGCACCATGCACCATAGAGTCTAAAATTTAAAAAAAATACTTTATTTCTCGCGTGAAAGAAAGAGTCGGTTTCCACATAATTTTGTTACACAAAAAAGAAAACTTTACGAGCAACTACATTGAAAAATATCTTTTCAATGCAATGTATGCGAAATTAAAATAAATACATCTTTACTACAACTAATTGATTTAGTTATCTTGATACTAATTTAGTTCAATCGTAATAAAATAAAAAAAAAAATAGGAATAGAATAAATGGTGAATTTTTAAAATATTGTTTTCTAACTTAATTCGTACTGTTGATTATCGAAACAAGCTCATAGGATTTTATACAATGTTTGTCGCAAAACCGTTACAACCAAAACCAGACGGCAACCGTCTCTATTGTTCACTTTAGCATGTGCTTTAGCTTAGCTTAAAAACATATTTTTGACTGTAGATACGAAACAAATTAAACTCTAATCTTTACGCATTAAAGTAATATTTAGGATAACAATATCGGTAAGAATTTTTTTTTATACTCAGTATTCGGCTCCATATGAAGTAAAAGGAACGAAAAATATTTGGATATTTATTATTTGGAACGTAGAGTCTGTTTTAGATTGAATTTTATATATTGCATAAAGTTTCGAATAATATGAAAGATGAATTGTGGTAGCAAACGGAGGGTTTTCTTAAGATTTTGCAGCTACCTGGCTCGACGTCTTGGAATGTATTGTAAAGTTTTTTTATGCAAAATCGTTTTTATTTCATTCCTCGTTTGTAATAATTGCGTTCATACTAGCACTTAAAAGTAATAAGATTTCATTGAAATTTTGCAAAGAGTCTGTATAGGATTTAGAATATTATTTGAGCTAATAATAAGTTTTTGAAAAGCTTCATTACAAAAATTCAAGATTAAAAAATTAAACGTGTGTGAATTTCGACGAATGGCTTTTCTTTTTTTTTTAATTAGATAAACTGGGAATGCCGTAGACAATTTCGCAGGATAGATATTTTTTGTGAAGGAAAATTGGAAAAAAGATATAAAATAAAACAATCTCAGAGATGTCATTGAGAATATGGGACAAAAAGCTCAGTAAGTTTTTTTTGTATCTATGGAAGAAAATGTAAAATAAAATAAAGTAAAGCCTTTATCGGTCATACATATAACAAATATAACATTGTTTATTTGATGAGAAATAAATTATTGATAACGATTTAAGAAAATCCGAGAGCACAAAAGTAGAGAGCACATGTTTACTGTAGACGGTCACCGTCCCCTTCTCAAGAAAGCGTTGATTCCCGTGTGAACTACAGTATATCGTCGCCATAGACAAGTAAATGTTATAGAACTGATATTACTACTAGACGCTATATGGTTCATTAATACATACATTGGAACTATCGATTTTGTTAGATGTAATCGATCAAATCAGTAGTAAAATAACAATTACAAAATATTTTGAACAGCTGATGAGATCTTTGCCATATTTACTGTTAACTGAATGTTACTGTTTGAACATTTTATTATAGATGCAATTAGATATTTTAAAATTTATTTCATAAAATACATAAAAACATAATTTATCGTTTGTTAATAATGTAAGTTAAGATTAAATTACCGACTTTTATCTCCGCATGATTTCCCGTTTGCGTTTTTATAAAATCCAAACACAGGTTTATGACACATAGACCTAATATAAATTTTAAGCAAATTAAGGACAATGATATGAATTTTTTACCATTATGAATGCTCATTGAAACAATGGCTATAAGAATTCTTATGTTTTGAATCTTATAATAATAATATCTGGCACATCCCACACAGCGCCATCTAGTCGCAAAGTAAGCAAGTATTATGCTTGTATTATGAGGTACTAGACAACTGATATATATACTTAATGTTCTTTTTTATATATATAATGTATACATATATAGTTACTTTTACAGCCAGACACGGAACAAATAGACATGTTAATGCACACAAATATTTGTCCCAGGCGGGGATCGAACCCGCGACCCTCGGCTCCACAGTTAGGGTCTCTAACCACTCGGCCAACCAGTCAGTCATCATCATCAATCTTGGGCCATTTGGATATTACAAAAAAAAGAAGTTGTATTCAATTTAATTATATAAAAGTAGTAAATTAATAACCCAATTCTAAATCGTTCACATTGCCGGCTCTGCTTTTAAATAATGTTAATATAAAAATAAGCAAAGTGGTTACCCTAACCAAAAGTTCGATCTTGACAGAATTTTCGAGATCTATGGATCATCCTTTTTTCAATAGAACAGAGAAGTAGATCGATATCTTTGAGATAGTTTAATAGACACACAAAATACACCAATAAGATTTAAAATATCATTTCGCCTCTAACACATTCTTGATTCTACCAAAGCCAAGTCATAAGGTGGCCAACAAAGGGTCGCCCTTCTTAACTTTTGTTTACTTTTTTCCGAAGAATCTTCCCTTCGCAATATTATTGTTAACTTACTGCGTACTAAAGACTTGTATTCGTTTCGTTTCATTCATACTAACTCGTTATCCTGGTTATGAGAAAAGTTAGACAATTTGCGGTTACTGAGTGTATCAGATTTAAAAAAAATTTAATAACGGTCAATACAAAATATTGTTCGCCATCGATCATCGGACACTTATTCACTACTAGATTCGTTCCAGAAATTCGGTGAAAAACGGAATACGGAACCCTACGGAATGGAACGGAAACCTACTTAACAATGCAACAGTGGCAGTCAGATTTGAGTGAAGGATGTCTACGAAGATAAGATTCGAAGTTTTAAAAATATAAAAACAGTGAGACGTTTGGGATTTTCAAAGTAATGTGTTATAACACTCGGCTAATCGGTCAGTCATATATGACTGACCGATTAGCCGAGTGATTAAAGACCCTAACTGCGGAGCCAAAGGGCGCGGGTTCGATTCCCGCCCGGGACAAATATTTGTGTGCTTGAACATGTCTATTTGTCCCGTGTCTGAGTGTAAAATAAGTTTAAGACTTGATCTCGCTGTGTGGAATGTCCCAGATATGATTATTATTATATTACTGTATATATTTGGCCGTGAAATGTTGTTTAGCGAAATAAATGTATGTATAAATGAAAAATTTACCGCGCGTTTTATAAGCACACCACATAGAGTCCAGAGTCCTAAAAACATGCTGCTTTCATTTAATTTGTCCTTTTTTCAATGAGAAAATCCACATCGATTCCAATGGAACATGAGTAATGTACTTGCGTTATACCGCTGTAATGTTAAGGGTATGACGGGCAAAAATCGGACTAGTTCGGAACTATGAATCAAATAAATTAATTTTGAAGGTTTTTATACTCGTTTAAAGTATTATATTATAAACCAAAAAAAGAGGCTGATACCATATTTTGTTTTTTTTGTAAACCAATAATAGAAATAGTCATTTGGAAATTTGCTTGATTAAAGCTTGGACAAATACATATATATTTAGTAAACGTTAATATCACTTTTTGCTAAATATATACTAAAATGATTTATTTCAAAATTCTTCATTTTATCTATGTCCATGCGTTTAATACGCATTGATTTCGTATTTAGGACCACATGATTTCCGCGCGGCAGATGTGTGCATGCGCCCCCTGATGGAGACAAAGGAGTTTGAAAGAAGTGACAAACATATAATGGTATCTCGTTTCCCCCAACAATGAAAGCGAAGATTTGTGTCGATCGATTTTTTCGATTGCCCAGTGGCTTCTAGTCAGCGGGCGTTACGCCTACTTCCACACATTTTCATAGCAATTTCGATGTTTAATCACATTGGCAGCAGGCAGGCGCAATACGTTTGGCTGGGCTGATTGAAGTGTGAAGATGTAGATAATGTTGCATACTAAGAAATGGTTACGTTAAAACAGAAGATGTTCATAGAGATACCGCGTGGTCACAACAAAAAGTGAGCGAAAAAATATAATATCACGTAGACCAAATATACACCAGTTGATGTTTCGAAATATCGTGTTGTGATAGCCCAGAACACAACGAACCTGTCTTAAATTTATAAGGCCCCACAGGGCCATGGTTCGAATCCGGGCATGTACCAATGAGTTTTTCTGACTAAAGTACACAATATCACTGACACCGTGCTTCAGAGGGCACGTTAAGCAGTCGGTCCCGGACGCTGTCAATAGATGGCGGTCGTTACAGTTCCCAACCCGCAGTGGAGCAGCGTGGTGGACTTAAGCTGCAAGCCCCCCCTCCTCGCCCTGGGGGAGGCCTAAGCTCCTGCAGTGGGGTAAAAATGGGCTGATGATGATGATGATGTTTCGAAATATATACGCTAGTAGAATATAAGCAGATTTTTGTATGACCCACATGTAAAATTCGCACTGGAAAAGAAAATATAGATTCTGAAATTAGATTTCGTGTGTAATTTAACAAAATGTCTGTTGAAAACAATGATAATGACATATGGTCACTTTGCGCACGTTTTCTATTACGATTTTATTGTCTGTAGTACAACCGTCCTTGAGATAACGAGTTTGTACCATAAGCCTGCCACGCTGGGCCGTTCCGGGACTTTCCGTTAACTTCTACTGTCACAAAAGTGAAGACTTTTGGCGGAGCTTTTGATACAATATTTGACTTTTACTTGACTTATATATTTTTAAATAAAATTCATTTCTATGGCGTGGATCGAATCCATTAGGTGTTTAGCCACTCTGCCCCCATAGCAAAAAAAGCTTACAAAATATTTTAATGGATACATTCAAGTTTAAGAAATTATTTCTATCAATCGAAAAAATCCGTATTACAAGAATGCTATGTCACTAACTAAACATTGTAATGTGATTTAAAAAACGATAAAGAATGTAGGCCGAGTGCCGATAGCGTTTAAGTTTGTATTATTACCATACCTTACGGTAATTAATTACGACAATGCGGGTTCTGTTACTCGACTTAGAAAACAATTCAGGACAACGCGGTTAATTTACACAGTTCCTTTAATTCCGTACGAAATCAGGTTATCTGAAGTTATCCATTTTATTTATACACATATTTTTTTATTACAAAAAATTAAGAATGCTGCTATAAGAACTTTTCTAACAATATAAAAATATATTATTTCAAGGTTTTCTTTTTTAATTAGTAAGTATAATTCGTTGTTTATCGAGTACCTACAAAAGTCTTGCGTGTACCAGACCTGAGTGACAAAAGGCTGTTCAAGAAGGAACCAACCAGCCAACCAGCCAGCTACTATAACGCGTGTTTTTCGCGCCAGAGCTTTTTAAACGATCCGACCTCATACCAAGAATTACTGAGGGTCGCTGTCGACGGAAACATCGTGGAGGACAATATCAATAAAATGATCGTTGTTATAGGTAACAGACTGACCGAATGGCTGAGTGGTTAGTGACCCTAACTGCGGAGCCAAAGGTTACGAGTTCCATTACCGCCCGGGACAAATGTTTGTGTGCGTGAACATGTTTAATTCGTTCCGTGTCTGGGTGTAAAATACACAAGCATAATACTTCCTTACTTTGGGACTAAATGGCGCTGTGTTGATGTACCATGTATAAAAAAAAGATGTAAGAAACAGTAAATTGTGGAAATAATTATTTCTATATCAATAAGTTAACGGTAGGTACATCATAGTAGTTTACGCCACTTTTGTATTTTTCTTCACTTTTATTACAAAAAATATATGTATTATAGAACTGATACCTAACCTAACTATGGTTTCATATTCAAATATATAAGCTTCATAAATACTAAAGGAAAGCAATAATAATTACTTTATCCAAAGCCCAAAACTAACAGGTTTTTAAATTACCCCTTCGCATAAGTGTCCATAACTACGTCATTTCCGTAACCCCTTCGCCCCCACCGTAACCACCCTTCCCACTACATCCGCTAAAATAGTTTCCAGACTTTTCCAAACACTCTGCCCATTCGATATCACCCCTAAATACAATGGTTATTAAAACTCGATGCTTACGTACCTTGATGAGACTGTATTGCATGTGTAGGCACAGACGAGCACACACAGTAAAAATTGTACGTAGAGATGTTTTTAAATCTGTCAGTGTGTGTAACGTTGTGTTTTATATACGCATAGCGTACGTATATGAAGTCCAGCTTTCGCGAAGTAGAAGAGAGAGAATGGAACGAGCCCACCGCCGGACGTATTGGACAGAGTAAGAATTTACAGATGTAGCATTATTATAGAATTTATTATATCCTTGTGTATCAAAGATGTAGTAACAATATGGAGATATATTCAGTAAATTTAACATATTAATTGTATGCTCTAATAAATCGAAGGCTCGCAATTTTGGATACATGGTTTCCATAATTTCTACTCAAGTGTACGCTGCCTCCCTAAATATTTCTGAAATAAAGAGTAATCTATAACATTCTCTACAAAGTCCTCTACATGCCAATGAAAATTCCATCAAAATCGGTTCAGTCGTTTGGGAGACTAACCATGACGAACAGACAGACAGACATCAATTTAAAAAAAACTCGTGTTTGGGTTTTGATTAAGTATAAATATACCTACTTAAAGGTATAAAAAGTCTTTATTTCAAAATCTCAGATAGACACTTCAATTATTACGTTTATATAAAGTTTAGATAAAATAAAGCATAATACACAAACCTACAATTGAAATGATCTATCTATAAAATATTACTGTGATTGTGTCAAAGCAACTGTATTTACATCAAACACTGTCTTTTAACTGTGACTAGGTACTCAGTACGTAATTACATACGGAGCGCCGAAAAATTCGAAACACTCACGCGCGCTATATTGAAGAAGTTAATTTCGGCGAAGCGTCGAAAAAAACTTCGCGCACCTCTGGTTTTTAAGCGATCTACAAAAAAAAGTTGCACCACAGCACCGTATGCAGCGCCGCACACTCCCGTAAACGCGAGTAAACTAATACCAGGCCGGATTAATGCTTCAGTTAGTGAAAAAAGTTTTTTTCAGCTCACGGCAGGGGATGCAGGGCCGGACTCGGACGCACACTTATTAGCGTGCGCGCACGTACTTATACGTATGTATAGGTAACATAGTAAACTATCGTGGATATCCTTAAAATTAAATATTAATAATAACCTTTATATAAATAACAATAATACAAAATAGATCTTGTGCGTTCTACTAAATCGCTCAACGTTTACTGTGGTCTATTTGCTGTCTTTATTTAGAGAGGCCCGCGTTATTTGACATGAAAATATTGTTTCATATATATAGAGAATATTCTCTGAAAATAAGTAAATATTTTTTCTTCTCAATTTATCCATACCTCAGATCAACAAAAATGTCTTGAAACGATAACATATTTACTTATTTTAAAACAATATCCTCTTCCGTATATATGACACAATATTTTCTTGATTCGAGAAATCCTTTTTTACCGTGTAGCAGTAGTCTGAGCAAAAAGCCGCTTTTGATGAAACTGACACGTATTATAAAAATTAATATTTTTTTATACCAACTTTACACATTTTATATTTAATTTCTTCGAAAACAATATGTCCGGTATGTTTATGTCACTCTATAAAAATTCTTGATCAAACTGGACTTGAAAATTAGCCGAAGTCATCGATATTTTGAAGGTAAATAAAACGCAATTCCAAAAAATTTTGAATTTTTCAATTCTTAATAAGCAAAAAATATAGTTCTTAGATGTTATATATTTAATGAATGATATCCTCGAGCATAGAGGTAAATCCTAGATTAGCGCTCTTAAACAACTACTAATATAGTCTAAATACAGTAACAAGGTTTCGGTGTCTTCAATGAACAATTACATTGTAAATTGAATTCACAGATATAAATAACTTTTTCATACGACGTCGCCCAAATAATTTTCAGGATTCGAATTATTTATTTTTAATAAACATAAATATAATCAACGCATTATACACACATCTAAAGGTAAACTGGCTTTTGCACATCGGCGTTAGTTTTCTTGCTTTGCTTCTAAAATATTTAATCATCTTTTCATACACAGTACGTGGATTATTGAAAATATATTCTTTTAAATAGCATAAAAATAGACTTCATACGAAAAAGAATTTAAAAAAACTTATATATATATTGGCAATTGGTATATATCGATTAATAAATTAGAAACCTACAAGTTCTCAAAGAGTTTTTTTCTGTCTTATAAAATAAGGTTCATCATAATTTTAAATGGCCGTTCGAGGTCTGACGTCACGCATCGATTGATAGGAGGTACAAAATTTTCATAATTTGGCTATTAGTTACATATTTAAAAAAAAATTTCAGTATTAGTATTTATTAAGTAAATTCTATAATTTTTTTAATATCAAAATAAAACAGAATAACATTCATATTATGTAATTTATAAATTTATCGAATATTGATGTGAAAATAAAGAACAATATTAAATCTTTTATTCAATAAAAAATGAATTTAAAGTTTATGTAAGACACATATAAGCTGCTGAAACATTAAGTAAGAACCTCATATTTTCAAAAATAATTCTTAGAAAATTTATTAAACATTCATATGATGAAAATCATTACCACGAATTTATTTCTTATCCTCAAAATTACTGGCAAATAAAAAATTTGTATTTTATTTCATTTATTACGGCATATAATGTTAGAACACTTAAAACGATGTACTGTGATTTACTATTTACCTTACCTATACCCATAAATAGTCACCCTAATATGATAAGGCCTCAAGAAAATTTCGCTCTAGTCCTTCACAAGAAAACGGTCAGGCGAAACCAGGGTTAGCAATTAGTATCCTAATACTGACATACTTAAAAATTCTTTTGAGTTTATTAAAACGACGCGTAATTTACCGCATGCGGGTTGTAGAAAATTATCTATACTCCACATAAGTAACTTTCTCGCGAATTATTTTCCCCGCATTTGTTTTGTGATTATTATAACGGTAAAACCATTCGACTATTTCGTTCGCTGCCAATGGCAAAAAAAAAGAAGATTGGCATTATAAAAATAATTAATTAACTGGATTGAAGCGAATAAAACAAACTCTATAATCTATGGAATGTAAATAAAATAAACTACCATATAAATATGACTTGAATATTCTAAGGTCTTGCAGATGGCGACCAACCAAATCTGGTTATCCGTGCTTGCAGTATCTATAATGTTTATGTGACAGTTCTTATATGTTTCGTTGTAGAAACGAGAGTTACTGTGGCACGTAAGTATATAGATAATAGAGTCAAATGTCACTTCACAGTATCGAAAATGTCAAACGCAATTTCGTGGGGGTGGGAACCGGCGCGCGGGAAATTCGTGAGATGAAGACCGGCCCGAACTGAAACTCGCCATCTTACACCAGCTAGCTAAAGTATGAGTGGTTAGACGGTAAACGCAGATGAGTGCTTCTAGTCATTTCGTACTTTTATGGAATTGACTTTTAAAAATGAAATTTGATGGACTCGTAGATGCGACGGATGTACTGACGGATGATTTTCAAAAACTGTGAGGAATCCTCACATATAAGCGCACTTGGAACAATGGACCGACTTCACCGAAACGATTGTTCGTTTCGGTGAAGTCGGTCCATTGTTTTTGTGAGGGAATTCGTTTTGAGGTTACTATGTCTTCTCTGTGATTTAAATTAAAAAAAAAATTGTTTATTTTCTTTAATATTTTGCAATATTACGAGCCTCTTTATCAATTAATAACATTATAGCATTCTTTTATAAACCGGTCCAAGTATATATTTTTGCGACGAAAAATCTGCCTGAAAATGCAGACAAATTTTCTAGACGGGCTGGATTACCGGCTTGACACGAAGCGGCTCTGGCTGGCTAATGACCGCCCCCACTCCCACCAGGCTGACCTGTCTTGCCTCTCCGCGCTTCAAAAGTTCAGCTCTCATTTCATTGCAAGCTGAGATTTTATTACTACCAACTACACTGGTTCGGGTAGGTCGGGGGATATTTGTATGTATCTTTACTGTAAATAAACGAAATTTACCTATAAATTGACACGAAAATCATGTCAGTTTGTTTGTGTGCTCAATTCTCTTTATAGAAAAAAAAAAAGTTTAATGGACGGGACGGAGTTCTCAAAAATACTGCTTCATTCTATATATAACTGAAAGGGATTTAAAAAAAACTCATTGCGTTATTCTCCCTGGTAATTGAATTATTTTAGAAAATATTGAACAAAATTATATAACATTATAAAAAATAAATAAATAAACATTTATTTCAGACTAGGGTCCATAGTTAGTGAATTACAATGATCTTAAAGCTAAAGTAAACTTACAATGAAATAAAATTATCTAATTTCACAAAATATAATAAAATAAAACAAAATTGCCAGATACTTATTATGAATAATAATAATATCTAGGACATCCCACAGTGCCATTTAGTCCCAAAGTATTATGCTTGTATTATGGGAAACTAGACGACTGATATACATGCTTAAATATTCTTGTTTTTTAATAATATATACATATATGGATACTGACTTGTACACTTAGACACGGAACAAATAGACATGTGTACACAAATATTTGTCCCGGGCGCGACTCGAACCCACGACCCTCGGCTCCGCAGTAAGGGTCTTTAACTAATTTTAAAAAAAATCTTTTCTTTAAAGTTTTTTATCGCATCACATGACGTTATTTTATTATTTTCGCTTAACGTAACTATATGTCATTGCGAAGGTTAGACTCAAGTCAAATTAAATTAGTAGAATTGATTTTTCACTGAACTTTTGAGGTTAAAATGTCGCTAATCGATGCTGAGGACTTACACGTAACAATATCACTATACATTATTTCTCTTCAACAAGAATGTGTCTAGAAATCGAACTGGCTACCATTTGACAACATGCGATGACCACCGTCAGCAACGAGCTTTGACGAGCTTTTTTATTAAAGCAGAAATGCATCGAGGGCCTCTCTCGGGGAGGCTGGATGCATCGAGTCTTAATACTGGGCGGTCCGCTCTCAAACAGTTGACCATTCGCTCTTTTGATTTCGCTACTATGCTGAATGTTAATTGAACCCGACTTACTACTAAAAAATATTAAAGTGTTTTACATTTTTGCTTATAGGTACTTTTGGCAATAATTGATTTAATTTCCAATTTTTTTAACAAGTTATTGGAACTTTTGGTTAATTATATGAGGTATATATAAATTATTTGGTGTATATAATTAAATATAATAGCTTGTAGTGAAGCTAGCTACTTTCCTTTCACAATACGACTATTTGTACCGGGATATATCGTAGCAAATTTTTTGTTTACAGTGAATATGTGTGAATGGATTATCAACTCTTTTCCTTCCCAATATCGTTCCATAGAATAAGATAAAAAACGATTTATGTCTAATTTAATTAAGTTTTCTGAAAAGTGCTAAAACGGATGAACCATCGAATGTATAACGTGCACTTGACAAGCGAAGTATCAGATAGATAAAAGATATATTGGAGAGATTGTATAAGTATCCTTTATAACTTATTCAAATCTTATCAAATAGATCTAAATTAAGAGAAAAAATAAACAACTTGTCTGGAGTGACGTGCATAATTTCTAGATGTGAATATTATTCGATTAATAATTTGATTACCCTGTAAACTATTGTTTCGCGAAATAAATGTGTGAATAACTTGCAGTGCGTTCTGCTGAGTATACACATAACCTGGAGTTGTAAAATATTATCCAACTAACACCCGACGCCCAGAAGCCCCTAGAAGCGACTTATACCACAGAACCAGTTAATAATCCTACAATTACTAGAATGAGTAGGTATCCTCTTTCCTACAAAGGGGATAAAAACGGCCATTTGCTCCTTTCTAGGGTCATTACTAATGAATGATTCTATATTTTTGACATATCATATGCTCAAGGACTTTACGAGGAACATTTTTTAATACTTTTTAAAATTACTCGTTTTAAAATTACAGCTTTTGGTTATATAAATATATGAACCGACATGTTCCCGAAGTAATTGTACGCAAAAAATAGTGGGAAAAACTCTTCGAATGGAAAATTTTAAGTTATGTTAGATATGTATGTACATAACCTATTTAAACCAGATGATTATTATGAAAGAAATTTGTATACTCGTGTTTTCGATGGTAGGTTCTGTTTCGAGGTTTCAGTTTTAACCATAAAAGTATGAATCGACTAGAAGCCCTCTTCTGTGTTTATCGTCTAACCTCTCATACTATAGCTAGCTGGTGCAAGATGGCGAGTTTCAAGTCCGAGTTTCAGTGCGCGAAATTGCGTAATGTCACTTCGATACTGTGAAGTGACATTTATGACTCTATTAAAACCTCAGATGAAAACAATAAAACCTATTAAAACCAAACGCCCCAACCCGCAGTGGAGCAGCGTGGTGGATTTAAGCTCCAACCCAGGTGGGTTGGAGCTTAAATCCACCACGGAGGAGGTCCTCACCCTGGGGGAGGCCTAAGCCCCTGCATTGGTGTAAAAATGGGCTGATGTAGTGAAGTGAAGTGAAAACCAAACGCTGCTGTCAAATTAATTTTCTCTATGGTTTTAACTAACGTCATTGTTCCTAACCCCATTACTGTACTAGTACAGCCCTGAAAGCGGCCATATAGATTTATATGTGTATATATTACAGAGCTGGAAGGGGGGGCAACCCCGAAATGGAAAAAGAAAAAGAGGCAGGCAATTAAAAAGGTGGACAGACGATATAAGGAAAATAGGAGATTTTACTTGGGAGAGAAAAGCTAGAAATAAATTAGAATGGAAAGAGCTGGAAGAGGCCTATGTGTCACAGGACACGCTGATAACTAGATCGGTTAATCGATGTACAAGTGCTAAATTTTAATCTATAACATGTATTTATAAGTTTAGTTTTAGACAATAAAGGCTTTATTGTTATTATTATTATTATTATTATTATATTACAGAGCTATTGAACAGCTCTTAGGGATTTCTAGAGCTTGTGTCCTAATTGGGTAATCATTTATAAGCGTTTCATCGAAATCGATCCGATCGCTTAATCACACATAACAGACAAAAACAAACGAAGTTTTACTAGTATTCTTATGTAAAATATTTTCCGTCAAAAGTCAAACGTGACCATACTTTTTTCTGTGATGTATCATTATATTAATTACGTCTTCGCCACACCTGTATTTCTGTAGGTCGCACTCAACTTATTTCCCTTGGGTTTTGTGCCGCACCTTTTCACATGCCCTCACAGTATAAAGTTCCTTGTCGTTACACCTAAATGGTTGAGATATGAAGATTGAATAGATCTTCTGAGTAATATGAAAGATGGATGTTTTTCGATTTATGTATAAAATATGTAATTTGACATACGAATTGAAATACTGTAAGAACATACAGCTACTGAGCAAGTCTGCAAGGAAGTAATGTCTGACGTTTTGTTGTTTAAATATAAGTAAATTTGTATTTTGACACTTCGACGGACGTCTTAACAATTTTATTAAAAAAAGATCGTATAGGCTTCGTCAATATAAGTAACATAACAGACATGTCATTTCAGACAGCTCCCCGCAGAGTAAATGGTAAACAAAAATAAATATGTTTTCATTAACAAACTCAAACAATATTTGTATTATACCATATTCTTTATCTTTAAAAACAACATGTTATTTCAGCTACGTTTAGAAAACAAGTGATGGATCAGCGGAGAAACGCCTCACAAGGTTGGGCCTAAGATTCAAAAAGCTCATCGCACATGTTGAACACGGACTTTAACAACATGTTTTGTGTATTGTGAATGTAGTTACAGTTTATGAATATAGAATCCGTTCTTCGAAAGAAAAACAATATTTTTTTGAATTCATTACTGATGTATTTTTGTATTTATTGGACCTATCTTAAACCAAACTCTTTTGCGTGAACTTTATTAAAATCATTTGTCCACATGTTTCTAATTATTGAATCTTAGATTTTGAAATTATGTGAAAAACACATTCTGATAATCGGAAATAACCATGAATAAAAAATGTGTAAACTTCAAATCTTTGTGGTGACGCTTTTTGTAAGTTTTTAAAGTAATAAATTCATTTTTATGATGTATTACAAGATTATGTTACATAACTACGTAATAAATATATTTATTTTATATGAAAAAAAAAAATTGGGATTTTTTATCGTTAAAAACATTGAATTTATCTAATTTTTTTATAGATACATTTTTAATAAAAATCTTTAGATCACAAACAAATAATCTTGACTTGTTAGTTGCCAATTTAACTCTTTGCGAGCGAAAACGGACTAAAAAAATGTATTATGGCGGTTTTCATATGATTCATTACATATCGCGTTCACATTACAAACACAATATTAATCGTTAGAAGTAAAGTGTGACACAGTGCGTCGTCGACTCGTTGGCGATAAGGCTCGTCGCACACTTGGCCACAGTCCGTCTATCGCTTCACGCAAGCTTCCTGTCCCACCGATAAAAACTCCCAATAAGGATATTTCGTACTTGTATATTTATTGTATAACAACAAGGAAGCTTATTGATATTAATTGGTGTAATTTCGTAACAAAGAGTTTTATTACAAACTAAACTATCATTTCATAGAAATTAGATAATATATCTATTTAGGAAACGACTTTAACAAAGTAATTATTTTGTTCATTACCCCGTCTACAATTTATGTGTAAATCGAAAGACATATTATTAACCTGTTTTCTTTTATATACTTTTTTTTCTTTTTTTATTGAATTTTTCTACATATGTTGGAATCAATAAACAAATCATTTATATCCTTTTTTTTATAAATATATGTCTTGATTTCGAAGCACTTATAAAATATTATGACCCAATTGGGTCACTACACATTAACCCGATTGGGTCAACTTGAAAGACACGAGCCATTTAATTGACAGAGACAATTGATTAATGAAAAGTTAATAGGTTAATCTATACTCGTCTTTTAAAGCAATAGAAGCAGCTAGAAATGTTGAGTCAACGTATGTGACGTGCGTGAAATTTTTATATCTAATATATCAAATTGAAGAAATTGTGTGTTTGAATGCGCTAATCTCAGGAATCACTAGGCTGATTTAAAAAAAAAAAACTTTCTCGCTTTAAAACCCTGATTATTGAAAAAAATTATAAATTAAATAACATCACACCATGGCGCAAAAGGACGGAACAGTGATTATTAATGTTGCGAGGACAACAACTAGATGGCGCGGTGAACGATATGTGTAGGTAATTTAAATTTAACGCGGGTGAAACCACGAAGCACAACTAGTATATGATAATATATCTTATGGATCTTACCATTTCATAAAACACAACGAAAAATTTAAATTTCTTCTTAAATGATATCCACTGAACGTCTTAAAGCTAAAATTGAAATACGTAATTGTGTTTTCATTCCCGGAAACTTGAGTGATATTTGTATGTGAAATATACTTAGGCAGTTATTTTCCGTAAGAAAACAATACAATTACCCATTTAATGTTTCAATTAAATGACTGTAATGTAATTGAAGCGATGTTTTAATTAGTGATGATTTCACATTTGTGTGTTATGGGGCTAGAGGTCGAAAGTTCATCACTAAATAGGTTCTTTTGTGTTATAGGGTTTATGTTTGCAAGGTTTTGGCAAATCCATGACGGTAAACGAGAAAAGAGTCTGGAATGCTATATAAAATATTCAAAATACTTACGTAATATGAAATGCGATGTTTGTCTACTTGTCTGTCTCTTTGTTTGTTTAAAGTCTATGTTAGTACTAGCTATGAAGTTTATTAGGCGCATCAGAGAGAATAGCAATATATTATTTGTCGAAATCACAAGTCGATATTGTAGTTATTTACTGTCATTTTTAAACTGCCAATTTAAATTGTATTTTCCTCGAAAACAGCTTTAATTGAACAGAATAGTTTTATAAATATATTTAAATACATATGTGTACATACAAATGTGGTGTATACGTTATTATTATGATTGTAATATGTATTTAAATTTAAAATTACTTAGTGTGGATAACTTAGGTGGAATACAGTCTTTGACATGTCGTCGTGTAATTGTTTGTCGGTGCGACAATCGCGTGACGGGCCAACGCCTCTGTCATTACAGCTGAATTTAGTTTTTTAAGGTTGAGTTAATGAAAGAAATGCGAGGTGTGCCGCTCCTTCGAGACTAGAGGGCGAGGTAACACACGCCACCTCAAGTTTGCGGTGTGTGGGCACCTTAATAAATTATATTGGACTAACTAACATACGAGTTCTACTGAATATTTGTTCACTTTATTTGAATTTAATATGAAAAATAAAACAATTTATTTTCTTTTTAAGGGTAAAGTTACAAAAGCCCAAGCGTTTCGATAAAATTTTTATTGAATGTTATCTAAGTACTTAAGTTTTCTTCAAAATATACTTTAGTGGATGAAAAAAAATATGTAGATAGATATAGTAGGTGCACAATTGTTTTTAAAATCGTGGTTATGTACAATACATTACAATAAATATAATGAATACAATACGCGCCACCATTGTAAAAGGCCACCGCACCGGCTGTACACTATCGCCGATCGGAGACGAGTTCAAAATTCAAAATTGCCGCAGAGGCAGCGCTATGCGGGTAAAAGAGAAGTGTACAGCCGGCAGCCTTTTACATTGCTGGCGCGAATATGTTCATGAGAGCGCGAGAACAGTAGCGATATTGGGCGAATCAATTATTTAAATCTTTGTAAGATTAAGAGTTTAATTAAATCGTCTTCATGAATATAGAAATTGATAATTTTTCATATGTAATTTATTACATGAACTATCTTTTGCGAAAACTATCTATATTACGAATAAAATATTATAATATAACATGGAAATTTTTTTTAAAAAAACCACGTTTCCATATTAGAACGGTGAACGTGAGTGATTAAAAAACTGATGCCCCATTGGAGACAAGATAAGGCCTCGGTCGGAAGAAACTCCCACTTTTCTAATTACGAATTCATTAGCTGATTGCCGCCAGTAGGTAAGGCACGCGTGCGAGCCAAACGTGATTTTTACTTTTTACATATCTACTAAAAACAACTATTAATATTAAGGATGTGTATTAAAGAATAGTAAGGGATTTTCATGTTTTCATAGCCAATACTATGGCTAGAGGTGATAGGTTCAAAGGTTCAGGTGGAAAGGTTGATATAGTTTTAGTTCAAAATTAAAAAAAAGTAATTAAAACGCTTCTTTGCGTATGTAAAAGAGGTGTAATTTTCTGATATATAAAAAAAAAATTAAAACGTTTCTTTTAAAGATAGGTAGGCGTATGAATAAGCAGTTGAATTTTCTAACATGTATGACAGTTTAATCCATAGAGTAAATAAATTTGACAGCAGCGTTTGGTTTTAATAGAGTCAGAAATGTCACTTCACAGTATCAAAACAGTATTTCTGCTATTTTAATTCAAAACATAAACGTCTCTAAAAATTATTAGGCGATGGATTTTGAGTTAAACCACTTCTCAAAACTCATTACGAGATACGTCGCCTTAATACGCCCACCATCTTTATAAACGCTGTGTGAGATATCCCATTATTATTATTATTATTATTATTATTATCTTTGCTTTTTGCGAGGACTAAAACTTTCGATGGTTTTAAGTATACGGCTTACATAGAAATGGTTTATTCGCTGAAAAAAACGAATTTTTGAACCAAGACAAACGGTATTCTTGGCATATTTTCTAAAGTTTTATTGAATCAGTAATTTTGACAGAAGCAGATAAAAAGTAGACAAAGTTAGCGAAATTTGACTCGTGAACACAAAAATAACGAACTCGAACTGAAATTCTGTTCAATCCAAAAAAATTTTAAGAAATCCGATCGAATAAGAGTCAGAATCTTACAATTAGCTTAAATCCATCGCAATTTAAGAGCAGTTATTTAAGAATATCGTGTATTCTAAACAAGAATATATCTTTTTCTATATTAATGAGAATACAGTTTCTCGGTTTAACGATATATCTCTTGAATTAAAAAATTATTTCTTCGTTGTTTGTAATGGAATAAGCTCGAATAATTTAGTGAAAGGAAAATAGACCGGTGGTGATGGGAACTGTGAACAATCAATATCGAATGCAAAATAGGTCAAGGTTCTATAAATACAACATCACGCGATAAATAGACAACACAAGTGAGGAAGCGGTGCGGTGGGGTAGAGGACGCTTCCCGGCGATTACACCGCGAGCGTCGGGAAAGCAGACGAAAAAGGTTTATTTAATTTTAAAAGGTATTATAACGTCACAACAGTTTATGTGTGTCTAATAGATTTAATATATACGCGAAGCTAAGTCGACATTCTTACAAGTGTGTGTGTGTTAAATATTCGTAAAGCGGCGTTAGTACCGAAGATGACTCACTTACTCGGGGCCGCACGCTCCGAGTACTTTGTCAAAGGCGTGCACGTAATAATATAATACGAAACTCCTCACAGTACAACACAGTCGTTTACTAAACCGTTCTTCCTGATCGCGGCGATAACTGAGACCGCGCCTTGCCGTGTTTTAATTATATTATTAACGAGCCCATGTGGTCGCGAGCTAATGTTTATAACGGCCGAGCGTATCACAATGATATGTAAATACAGCCAAGCCCTCTGGCGTGCGTGCGGACGCCGTACAAGAGGCTTGTATTAAAAACTAAGGCGTGACTACCTCGGTTATTCGGATACGTGACACAAACTTGATATGCTTATGTGATGACCATAGACTTTCGTGTTACACTCGAGAATGAGAGCGGATGAGTGCGCGTGAAAAAGTTGTCGTTTTTTACTTTTAAAGCTTCACGTTTGGTACGCATTAACCTGTAAGGAATGGATTAATTGGATACTTGTAAAAGAGAAGAAAGCATCTAAAATGAATGTGAAAGAAAAGACGAGAAGATCACACCAGAATGTAATTATAACACAAATAAAGACCAAGAAGAAGAAGGAAATACAGATTAGACTCAAAATATCAAACATCGGTATTTATAAACATTTTATTTTTGGTACAAAAAAATTTAATGCTGACGTGTATGGAAATAGGATTAACTTTTTTGAGTTGTTGGCATTCACTCGTGCAAAGAAATATTATATTTTGTTGTTATTTCAACATTGTAAAAGCATGTAAGATGAATAAATGTGAAATCTAAAATTTGTATTTAAAAAAACAAAATGACAAGAGCATGCAAAGAATGGATTGATTGAATACGTGTAAAAGAGAAGAAAGCATCTAAAATGAATGCGAAAGAAAGAGAAAAACGATATTGTATATCTAAGCTCGTCGCATACATTTTTATTAAAAATTGAATTAAATGTGATAAGAACAATTCGTCAGGCTTTCATGCCTGTACCGCTGGAGTACAAGCTTTTTTCAACATTTAGTTATTTTAAGGAGTTTGAACCGTAAACCCACCACTGGTCTGATGCAAGTTGGGCTCTGTTAACCTTCACTGGTCTGGTCTGTATCCATCATCGAAAAAAAACGTAGTTAATAAAATTTTATAAATTAAATGCTGGCATCGAACGCGAATGATATATAAATTGCAGCACAGAAATTCGAATTGATCGTAAATAATTTAGACTTTCTAAATATTTGTAATAAAAATTTAATTTTTTTAATCACATTTTGTTACCTTATAAGAAATGCTTTCAGATCTGATTTAAACGTTGAAATCTCAACGAAACTGAATGTTTATCAGAAAATTATCAACATTCGCTTAGCCTAGTGGGTAGCGACCCTGCCTACGAAGCTGAAGGTCCCGGGTTCGAATCCCAGGTCGGGTCAGTATTTATATGATAAATATTGATACGGGTACCGGGTCTTGGTTGTTATATTATATGTATGTGGTGTCTTCGCTTGATACCCAAAACACAAGTTAATGCTAAGTTTGGGGCCTAGACGTTGTTATGATGTAAATGTTATTATTATTATTATAAATTCAAAAACCATTTGAAAATCCAAAACGGTAAGATGTACAAAATGGCGTATACTTGTGTAATTAGCAACCTTATGCTCACACAGGTCTCCTCGTAAGGGGTAATATTAATTAATCCAGACTGTACCTAACTGTTAATACTGCAGCTCGGTATAAATGGCTGCCCACTTGCCACCCCTTCTGGCTGGCCTTATTAAAAATGTTAACACGTAAATTAGACTGCAGGCACGATGCCCGCCACGTATATTAGCTGTCCAATTAAATTTAAGAGTCGCAAAGGGAATCGAGAAAACCTATTTGCGGGTTTCGACTAGGTAAGATCTTGTGTTAATAGGTATTAGAAATGTAGGTATAACTTGTAGGTATATGACGAATTAAACTGTCGCCGCCAAATTGTAGCCGACTTTGAAATCCATATTTTCATTCTTCCCAAAAAATATCCTTAGTGTTTCCCATCTTAAAAGTTCTGGAACCCAAGACAACTCTCATAATAAAAACGAAATAACCTTTCATCAGATGCAAAACTGCTTCGCTTGAAACTTGTGATACCGCTGAACAATGAACATTGGATATTTGTAATGTATTTAGTGCAAGCTGTATATTGGTGAACTTTGATTTGTGTTGTTAAGACGCCGATAATTCGTCTTAAAAGAGAGTCAACGACTACTGGACTTCGGAAAGGCAACGCTGCGCTGCAAAAATCAACTAGAGTTGTCGATTTCCTTTCTTTTCTACTTTCCTGGTACAACTCCCACCAGGTCCTTCGAATTAAAAGATCGACGTTGACCAGAGGTGTAAAATATATTTAGACCTATGGATTCCGAATTTTATTTATGACGAAAGGTTCTGTACTACCGTACAATATATAAAAATACCTCTACGCGTTCATGAAGAAAGGGGTAGTAAATTTAAAACTATTAAAAATATAATTTTTATACTATATAACTAAAAATTTATGCTTTTCGCAATTTTTCTTTTATCTGTGCTATAAGTCATTGCTTCGTACCAAATTTCTAGATTCTGAGTTTACCCTGTAAGTTTTGATTCCCTTACGAGTGCAGAAAATTTGCAACATAAACGGCTGTATCTTTTGATTGCGTTAGCTTAAAAGTTTGATTTTTAAGCTATTGCATAGCTTCTATCGCGGGCCTTTGAGCGCGGGGTGCGAATCGAGAAATTCCGTAACGAAAAAAACCTCACGCTTTCCACGCCGCACGGAGAAAAATTTTGATAGCGCGATGTACGTTTTTTAAAACAGCGCCATCTATTATAATCTGTTGCACCTATTATTAATGAAGAAAGTCACGAAAAAATAGTGAAAGAAAATGAGTGAGTAATTTATATACATACATTTTATTATTATCACAAATGCAGTATTAATTTTGAATTGAAAATATAATACTGCTATAAAGATAACCTAAATTTTTGATAATAAAATGAGCGATATTAAAAGTAGCTTTCTTTTATACACACAAACACACACACGCGTATAGTTTAAATTCTCAATTTAGATTTTTAATATGTATATATATATATAAATAAATAAATTTATTCTTCATTATGTATATAACAGAAACCATCAAACCAAGCACGTGTAGGTACTATTCAGTACCTACCTTTGTTTTTGGTGTATAGATAATGCACATGAATGCCGCGCAGAGAAAGTACCTATATATGATATTATATCTATATAAAGGTACATCGCGCGAAATCCGATAATCACTTCTTAATAACGTTATTTTTTTTAAATTAATAAATTTGTTTTGGTGTGTCATTACACTATTTATACCTAATTATTTATACCTATTATTTATACCTAGATATTTTCGTTTTATAGAGAAGAAAAGCGTAAAGAGCTAAAAAGAAAAAAAACTAATGCACGTCAATGGGCATATTATCAGCGTCAGAAAGATTTGAAGATAAATGAAGAAAAAATAATAACAAAAAAAAACTGCATAAATAAAATAAATAAATAATTATAATTGCATAAGTTGATACAAAATGCTATGCAATAGCTTTACCGCGGCAGTCCTCGAGTGCCACATTTATTTTTTCACAGCTCCAAGAGACAGTACTTGAGTATTTGATATGAATTTCAGTTTGATATTTCCACGCGTTCCTGAGAAAAAGGGTCTTGACAGACAGACAGACAGACGTGACAACAAAGTGATCATATAAGGGTTTCGTTTTTTCCTTTTGAGGTATGGAACCCTAAAAATTTTAGTCTTGAAAAATCTCCAAGCGCGCCTACATTAGTTTCCTCCATGTTATTAAAAAAATAAAAATGCTCAGACATTAATTCGTGTGTCTTTTACAAATAACAATTTTAGAACCACTTGGGTCTAATTTGATTGATTTTTTAGAATTTCTTAATGAAATCACATAGTGTCCTAAGTATACATGTGGATTTCGTGTTAACGGTGCAATTCAAATGATATACAGTTCTTAACTTTTATTTAACTGTTAAAGCAGGCAATCATACCACTGAGTTAAAAAGGCCATGCGAAAACTAGTTAAGGCTGGCAACTTTTTCTGTTTTAGACCGTGAAAAGGCGGTTTGAGTTGCACACGTCTAAGTGCACACACTTGTGTGACTAGTTGGATGTGTAAAAAGATTAATTGGAGTGTTGCGCTGCCCTAACAATTTGTGTGGCGGGCCCTTATGGTACGGCCACTTCTGCGTAACTTAATTAAGTAAAATAACTTAATTGAGTCACCGTCGCTAATTAGCGCCATCGCCGTAGCGGCTAATTCGCAAACTGACTCTTTGTTTGCTTTGCACTGTGCATTTCTTTTGAGGCGAGCTAAGAATTTCGCGTCGCGAACTTTGTCAAGGGGACACTGCGGGAAACTTTTTGAAAGACGAGTACGGGCAGTCGAATATACCTAAATGGTTATAAGTTACTGCTTGGCTAACACTATTGTATTTCAACAAATTGCAATATAAAAATACCTCGAACATAAACTTTTATTTATTTATTGTCTTAAATAACTTAATTCAAAGAAAAAAATAAATAAAAAAACGATCAAAAGATGAACTTAAAAAAGTTAACTTGAAAACAAAGTGATAATCAAAAGGCAGAAATAGACAGATAGACGTGGAATTTAAAAGAAACTATAAAATCTGCTAGAGACTTTGAGCTTTGTGATTTGTACTAAACAGGAAAAAATGGTGTAGCAAAAGGAAAACTTGTCAAGGAGCATACCAACGCACTTATAATTGTTTGATTTAATTCCTAATATGTATATATATTAGATAAAGTTGTTTCACATCTGAAAAAATTCTATTATTATTAATATACTTTTTCATATTCAAATAGAAAAGTTTTAATTTGAAGTGGACACTGTTTGGAATACCCGAAAAAAAAATGTCACAAAGATTTAAAGATATAATTTTACTCATTAGATTTTTGTTATAATTAGCAGAAAAAATCCAGTTTCTTTCAACCTAACTTTCAGATTGTGGCTCCATGCCAAGTAACACGTCACTAACTTACGTTTGAGAGCCCTCGCCACTAGCACACTCCAGTTGTCCTACAGCCTACAGGGTCTACGTGTGTGGAGGACTTAAACCGACTTGTATATGAGTACGGAAAATTGTAATTAATAAATATATATTGTTCATATTTTTTTTTTTGTATTTGAATCTGACCCCAAAAGTAAGTAAGTAAGTAAGTAAGTGTATATAAGCTCACGTCCGTTTCCCAAAAACATAGCCAGCCATACATATAGATTTGATACGGTTTTTAAATATTTTTCGCTTTTTAGAAGTTCATCAATCGTTACACCTAAGTCTCGTCAGATTCGGGCTAGAAGGTTAGAACTTCTGGGGCATAAGAGGGAATTCGATTGATATTGAAAATACTATATTCATCAAGAAAATATCATAAACGAATTTATTATTATTATAATTTTTTTTAAATTTATTTTCAGTACAAAATTTTGTTACATTATTTAACACATACAGATTCTATGTCTACGGATAGATAAGAAATAATTGCTCTATGAGATCCGGTAAGCGCTCGCATTAAACCAATATTGTGTTGCAGTAGCAGCCCAAAAAGACCAAGGCCTGTGTCAGGGCTAACCACTTATCCAAGTTACGACCACTTTTCGGGTGAAGTTTATAGAACTTACAAGTCTCAACTTATAAAAGTTTACCTCTGCCTCGTTTTTGAAAAAAAATAGTTTACAATTATTTTAAATGTCATGAAGTCAGACCGTGCGGCATTACCCCTTGTCTAAGAAGACATTTTAAACATTAATAATTTAGTTGGAATTTTTTTTAAATGATTTCACTGTTATTATACATTTAAGAAACTATTTCATATAAAATTATAAAAAATAGTTAACTCCCCCATTTGTCCATCCTTTAAACATATCGTCAATCTGGTTGACATATATTTTCCTATGACGCTTTTAACCGACCCTTCCCAACAGACCATATCAGTAGTCATCTGTTACGTTAACGCTGATTAAAATTACCTATTTTATCTAAATGTGCCATATACCTATAATTTAAGAAAAATATCAGTTTTTCTTTAACAGACGGCCGAAAGAAATTAAGTTTTTGTCGCTTTTTAAAATAACTACAGTCACGTAACTAACCCCATGCGTTGTGACGCATTGTAAAACCACCCTTTCAGTTTCCTTTCAGAGATGTTTATCGCCAAGGAAATGGTCATTTTCCGCTACGACACGACAATGCAACCATTACGGGGCGAACTAATGGACAAAGTGGTACGTCGTAGTTAGGGAATCTTTTTAATACGCCTTAATTTATTACTGGCTTGCATATATATTTTTATTGTAGCATTCTCGTATGATGTCCGACGACTTTCTGTTTGGTTTTAAAATATTGAAAAAGTTTTGATGCCAAATTAAGTACGTATTTGAAATCGCGTTGGTATTATTAAGAAGGTATCTACATATTACTTTAGTTAAGCTTGTGCAATGTTTAGGATGCATTTTATCATCCAGGTGTCGAAATGTCTCTTTCCAATATTTATACAAATATTTTGGTTGGTTGGTTTGAATTTTTATATAGGAAAAGTAATCAATAATTGTATCCATAAAATCTTTTGTATTCTTTCTACAGCAAGAAGAATTATATATAAAAAGGTCACTGGTCCATGTTAGGATAAAACTTGTCTTTCCAAGCTCCAAAATCAGATGACCGCATTTAACCTAACGATGTGCTCGAATGTTGTAGTGCGTGAAAAATTTAAATCAAAACAATATGTTTGTAAAATTTTTTCTACTTTACTTAATTTATTTATATAGGTATTATTAAAAAAAATCATTTGATTTTAATTTTTTCATTGACTGACTGATTGGACGAGTCCTTGGAGACCCTAACTACAGAACCAAAGATCATGTATTCGATTCCCACCCGGGACAAATATTATGTGCATGAACATGTCTAATTGTTCATTGTCTAGGTGTAAAATGTCTATATTTGCATATATTATGAAAATTATTCATGTATGTATATCAGTTGTTTAGTACTCATCATACAGGCTTTGCTTGGTTTAGGAATAGATGGCGCTGTGTGTGACGTCCTTGGTAGTATTACCATTTGATTTTCTTTGTATTTAAAATCTTTAAAGTAGGTACAAGAATTTTTTTTGATTTATTAATTTAATAGAAAAGGAAAAAATATAATTTAAAATAAAATTTCATAAAAATTTTTTACGGAATTCCGATCATATTACCTACCTACTATGCTATACGAAAATCGAGAAAGTTTAATATACGGCCAATATCTATACTGATATCACAGATTGTTTGCATTGAATGCTATCTAAGGCTTATCCAGGGTAAGGAAAAAGGGTTTTTATCAACAGAAGGGGCCGGGGCAGGTGTAGGTGTACGTTTTATCTAAAGTGCCGTTTTCAAGCTAAGATAACGGAAAATTAGTGGACGAATCGATAACGCCGAAAAAGCTCATATTGAGCATTTTGTTTTATCTTCGTAGTTATTATGAAACATATACGGAATTATTTCCTAAATAAGAAAACGCAACGTCTTACTATTAAAAAAATAATATAACCTGTGAATTTAACGGTCTGTTTTTGTTTTAAAAGTTCCAATTATAGCTGGTCAAACACCTATGAAGGTCTTTCGTTCAGCACTTACGTAAGTTCTTTTACATAATTTCTCAAATTTTTTACCGTACAAGGCTTGAATGAAGCTTTGATTAGTCGCTTTTTCAAACATTTTAAATTTTTTTTTTATTAATGAAATTGACATGAATAATATATAAATAATTGATTGTTATTTTAATTTATTGTAGAATTCTCTTGACAGCGGATTCGTAAGTACGTGCAATAATAATATTAGGTAATAATCATAAGGGTTAATATTTAATTTGTTTAAATTTTACACATCATTATCAATCAAGGTTTTATATAATGCATGCATGGACATGTCTATTTATTCCATGTCTGGGTGTAAAGTATTTATATATGTATAAAAGGTGAAATTTTAACAACCATCCAAATAATTTAATGATCTTTGGTAAAAAACCGATGGCCGTCTTGTTTCCTTTTAGTATCGTTCAATAGAAAATTATTGAGATATGATTACACAAACCTTTCCCGTAAAAATCAATAAATCTAGTTACAATTCACGGCTGCTGTACGCTCCGCCCCGGGTAAGGCTAGAGGTCTCGGACGCGTCGTCACAAAGAAGGCAACCAAACGTTATAAAATAACACTACATAAAATAATTTATTATGAAAATGTAACCTATATTTTTTATTTACGTAATGAGGTCTATTGGTGATATCTAACAACTAGAATTTTTTTGGATAGTTGTTAAAATTTCATCCTGTATATTATAAAAAAAAGAATATTTAAGTATATATATCAGACGTCTAGTAAATCATAACACAAGCATAATACTTGCTCACTTTGGGACTAGATGACTAGAAGGCGCTGTGTAGGATGTCCCGTGTGTTTATTGTATTATCATATAATCATAACTGCTATTCTTCTAATATTATATCAGATGATTTCCGTTTCCTTCCTTAATTTATTTACAACATATAAAAATGTTATTGTCATTGTATAGAAACCGAACTTACGGTAGAGAAATATTTCATTTATTGAAAAAATTCATGCGCGAGATTGGAACCTGCTTTCTACCCACTACGCCGTACTTCAAATCATTAAGCTATGTTTTCATAGAAAAATCAACATTTACAATAACTAGAAAGCTTTCATGAAATGGCAAATTAAAGGCAAGTCTAGCAAATTACACGTCATAAATGAAGGGGCTTGTTATTGGTTTTCTTATAATTTTATGTAATTCCTTCACCGTTTATTTTCTATTCTTTATATTTTTCTTTGTATTATACGACTCATTACTTTTATAAATCACTAAGCTATGACGATAAAGACTTATGTTAAACTTACCTAGTACTTAAATAAATTGTTCCATGAATACATTATTATATGTATATACTACAAAACACATAATATCGTTTTGTTTACTGACTTCGCGATCTAAAAATTGAAAAGCTCAATTTATTCAGGTCTTTGTCAATAACCATTAAAATATTCGAAATTTTTTTTTCATACATCCTCCTATTTATCTAGTAAGTCTACTACTAGTAATCACCATGGCAATGTAAAGGCGACTGATAATTGCGTCGGTCAGCGGCCGCCGGCGGGATATCCTTTGCCGCTAGACTCGCGTTCGTACCTTTCTCATGCGCAGTATTTATGATTGACTTAGTAACCCATATAGATATTCTTTTCGGGAAAAATGTTTTAATCTGAAAATTTTACCTTCCTGTTTTTTTTTTACACGGGTTCTGTATGGCGCTTTTCGAAATATGCGACAACTTTTTCACATTCTGTTAATTCGGTAAACAGCAGTTTTCAGCGAAATAAATACACTAATCCCTACGTGAAATCCACACGTCACTTTGATATTGACAATTTATTTATTTGTTCTCTAAACTTTAAAGTTCATTTGGTTTTCATCACTGACTAAAATCTTACTAACACGTTATGTTGTCAAGTGCGTCGGGTTTTATATTCAAAGGTTTGGACGTTCTAGCGTTTTATAAAACTTCCATCAAATTTAACTAGTTGGTTCTAGTTTTTCGCTGACGTGTCTGGAACAGAACAATAATGATAAAGTCGATATTGATCTTGAGGGTGTGAAAAATATAGAAAATATTTCTTCCTGCTACGCCTAGACTTAGTTTTGGATTTTGTCTTTTACCGTAACCAAGTTCATACACAACGTTATTTTGTTTATATGTGAATTAAAAAAATAAATATTTTGTTCTATATCCCTAGAAGAAATTACTTCCTACTTTTTTTTTAAATTAGACCCTAAAAACTAATTCACAGTGAAAATCAAATGAAATTTCGATTAAATCATTATGAGCATAAAGGTACAATTTGACTAAAAGCGCTCTTCTCCGTTTACCGTCTAACCACTCATACTCTAGCTAGCTGGTGTAAGATGGGGAGTTTTAATCCGAGTTTCAGTGCGCAAGGTCCCCGCGTGCCCTATTTAACCATCCGAAAATGAGAAATGTCACTTCGATACTGTGAACTGACATTTATGACTCTACTAGCGACCGCCCGCAGCGTCGCTTGCGTAGACTACACATTCCTGTTTTAGGTAGTATTAACATTCGAAATGGTTTATACGTACGTACTTCTTGCTGAAACTAATATTGGGTACACCCATTCAAACTTTCAATTTCATTCTCCCCACTCCTTTAAGAAAACCGGTACTCCCATACTTTTCACCTTCCATTTACCACCCTTAAAATGTGAAAATCCAAAAATCCTGAAACACGCCATTATTTACTTATTTTAAAATTTTTATGTTTCTAAGTTTAAGCAACAAAGATTCTCATACAAAGCACCTTCATCCCTCCCTATTCAAATTTGAAATTTCCAAATATTCCTTTCTTAAAAAATTAATACTCACGTTATAAAATAAACCACTGTTCCAAATTTCGGCTTTCTAGACTTAGTAGTTTCGGTTTTATCTACGCTGATAGATCAGTGAGGACGAACGACAGACAGCCACAAAAAGTAACTGATGTCACTCTTGACAACCTTCTCTCACGTCTGCAAAGTTTCATCAAAATCTGTTCAGCCGTTTTGGAGATTAGCTCGAATAAATACATAGACGTACAGACAGACAGACGGACAAAAAGTAGTGTATGTTACTTTTGACCACCTCCTTTTCATACCCGTAAAATTTCATTAAAATCGGTTTAGCCGTTTTAGAGATTAGCTCGAATGGACAGATGGACGTACATACAGACATACAAAAAGTAGTGTATGTCATTTTTGCCCACTTCCTTTCCATATCTGTGAAGTTTCCTTAAAATTGGTTTGGCCGTTTTGGAGATTTGCTCGAATAGACAGACAGACAGATAGTATTATTGTATACATATAGCTTATAGCCTTCCTCAATAAATAAACTATCCAACACAAAAAGAATTTTTCAATTCGAACCAGTAGTTCCTGAGATTTGCGCGTTCAAACAAACAAACAAACAAACAAACAAACAAACAAACTCTTTAGCTTTATAATATTAGTATAGATTAAAATACGATTAAAACCAAGCACTGCTGTCAAATTCATTTATTCTATGATTAAAAGTATCTCGGTTTGAATGTATATGAAAGGTAATGTGGTATAATAATGCTTAACTAAAATTTTTCCTATAAATTCCTCGGGAAAATTCAGGAAATTCATAAAATCTGTACATCTGCGCGAAATCTCCGATAATTCAATTTCTGGAATCCTAAGAAGTGAAAACTAAATGCATAATAGTTATGTCATCGTCAGCCCATTTTTACCCCACTGCAGGGGCTTAGGCCTCCGCCAGTGTGAGGAGGGGGGTCTTGGAGCTTAAGTCCACCACGCTGCTCCACTGCGGGTTGGGAACTGTAACGACCGCCATCTATTGACAGCGTCCGGGACGACTGCTTAACGTGCCCTCCGAAGCACGGTGTCAGTGATATTGTGTACTTAAGTCAGAAAAACTCATTAGTACACGCCCGGATTCGAACCATGGCCCTATGGGGCCTTATAAATTTGAGGCAGGTTCGTTGCGCTCTGGGCTATCACGACACTATATCACGACAATAATAGTTATGTATGTTGGTATAATATATAAATCTCTTACAAATGAGAAGGGCGAATATCTACGTCGCGTCGCTGAGGGAAATTTGATGAATTCTTAATTAGGAAATAGTGCATTAATGACCGTAGCTTATTAGATTATCGAGTTGCAGTAACACATAGGGTACAAACTATAGGAAAGGTAGTTTATTTAGTAAATGTTTGGACTATGAATGCTATGAGGGAAGCCTTAATAGAATTATCGTTCTATTAACCCTTCAAATCAATCGTTGTGAGTGTGTTGATTGAAATTGTGAACAACATATAAATTTATGTTATTTAATGGTGAACATACGAATATATATTTATTAAACAATAAAATTAGAAACGTATATCAATCATTACATTTATAAAAATAATCTATACTAGTTATTATTAAATTGTGATAATTGTATTATAATAAACATTTTCCAAAAATTAAGTGGGATCAAGTTACTGACCAAGAAAATAATATGTTTAATTTTCTTGCCTGCGATTATGATGCAATTTTCACTTTTAAATATTTAAAATAATTTATTTAAAAGCAGCAGTGTAAAATATATTTATTTATTTTTAGAATTTTACATTCTGTGTAGAAAATTTAAAAGAAATTTTTTAAACACGATGTTAGTTATGTTCAAATATGAACAAGGTGAATAATATCAGAAAATAAAAAAAAAATATTACACCATTTTTCTTTATAAACAAAATTTAATGCTTGAAAAATTATAGCACTTAAGTGTTATGATTGCACAAGAACAGAAATGAGCAAGTAGGGATATTATATTTGTCTACACAAGCAGAGCCGTGGGTAGACGCTTGTGTAGGTACTTATATTTTTAATTTGTTTTTAATGGAAATGTGAGTTTGTGATCTATGGATAATTAGATAAGTTAATTTTTGTTATTAGCTACAGTGCTTTTCAAATAGAAATTACTATATTATATATATATACTATAAACTTACCTATAGTTTTCATTTTGGAGTAGTAATAGATGTTTTACTAAATTACCTAAATTTAGTAAATTTTGTTGAATAGAACAATTATTTTCATTAAAAATTCTAATATTGACGTTTATTTTTATTCCTCGTCTTTTACAACAGTATGTCCTATTTTAAAAACAAATGCTTAAATATTTTTCTATTTTAAGTATTCTTCGAATTGTGATGTCTTGTTTATATACATGTTGAGATAGCATTAATTTTTCATTTCTGTAAATTTCAGTTATTTTCTAGAACTTGTGGACTTAATATAAAAGTCTAGACTCACCTGAAATTGGAGAACCACTTGACGAGCTGCGCAGTGTTGTTTTTGTTGAACTTGATGTCGGGAAAGTACATTTTGAGGACCGCTGAACTAGGGTAGCGCACCCAGAAGAACATCAATTTCGCTTTTCTGAGATGCATCGGCGTCAAAGTGGACGAGTGCAGTGGAGTTAAGGCAATATTATGCATGAATATAGAATTAACTAAATAATAAAGAAAAAGGGCGTGAAGTCGTGAATTTATCAACTTTCATAATAAAAATTTATATAGTGAGATTGATAAAAAGAGCAAATGATATTATTTTTTTTAAGTTTTCCTTTTTAAAAATTATGAAAGTACATTAATACTCGAATCAATGAACTTTTACTGTCAACGCGACCGAAGAAGATAATTTCAGAAAAGTCAAACGTTGTTAAAAGTTCGTAAAAAGTTTTATAATCTATGACGTAAAACTTACAGGAAAAAGTATTAATTTAAAATCAGTTTCGTATAATTCGTGGCCCCGAGATAACCCAAGGACAATTAAGGCTCTGTTTTGACTCGACTTATCAACGCAAAACGATAATTTTAACGAATTCGATTAGAGAACAGGAAATATTTTTAAAAATATTCCCGATAACTTTTTAATTTACAGCAACGAAAAGGTGAAATGTCAACTACGATATAGAAACATAGGTGTTCAGTTTTTTTTTTGTAATTATTATTTATTATTTTCAGTAAATGTTTTATGGCAAATATTTAAACAATTTCTTTCTTTTATGTACCAAGTTACTTCGTAATCGCCTACTTACAGCTCGAAGGCGTATATAGAGAAGCTCTAGAACAGTTTTATATGTAGACACTAATCTTATTTTACTCACAAATAAGATTAGAATAATAATATGGATCGATATTGAAATTTGGAATAGTAAAAAAGTGCTATACATTTTTAAGGATTAGATACAGCTATTTAGTGATCGATTAAAGGGTTTTTCACCTGTCTTTAAATATATGACTTCAGGCTGTAAGCAATGCCGCGTATCCAATACATAGTGTGGCAAACGCAGAAACCGCAAAGCTAATATGGCTTCGACAGTCGTATCGGATAAGTATTTAGTACGGAAGTGAACAGCAGTTCTAAGGTTAAATGTTACAGAAATAAGATATCCGTGGGCGTTGAGGTGAATTTGTCACACTATTTCGTTATAGAGAGTTGTTTTATTCTTTATTAATAAAATATTTTCAAAGGATATAGATGTTGCTCGATCGATATATTAAATAACTTAGATTAAATGCAATCAGAATGAAATTGAAAAATTGAATATGAAACCCTGTGTGATATAGAATGTCACACATAGGAAATATTTATATTGAAAAGGATATAGTAGGCTGGATGCCGTCGTATTGTAGGTCGGTAGAGTTGCAGTCGGAATGTGGATCTTGCACGTCCAGCAGGTGCGGCGCGTGAGGCACGTGAGGCCCGTGTGGTCCGTGAGGCACGTGAGGTGCGTGCGCGTGAGGCTGGACGTGGTGGTGGCGCAGGTAATCAGGCGAGGCGTGGTGAGCAGCCGCCAGCAGCGCCGGGTGCAGCAGCGCCGGTGCGTGAGGCAGCGGGGGCGAGTCGCGTTCAGGAGCGGGCGGTGAGCGCGCCAACCCCCCTCCACCACCGAAAAAAGGTGAGTAGGGCGAGAACACTTGGCTCTCGTGCAGTGACGGGTTTGGGATCGCCACCGAGGTGGGCAGCGCCATGCCGCCTGGATATGGCCGCGGCGACGGTGTCTCGGGGAACTTCACTTCGGGTGAGTGGTTCACGCCCTCGCCAAGGATACGGCTTACGGTGCGCGGTGTAATACGCGTGTCGGTCACCTTGTGTCGCTTCTTTTTGGGCGTGACCACCAGACTGAGCGCCTCGTTCTGTTCGGGATTCGGTTCCCGCTCGTAGTGGCCGTTCATAGCACCGTAGAGGGGCGCAAGCGGCTTCTGCGGCGTCTGGAACATGCCTGTGGGCACGCGTGCGTGAGGACCTCCTGCCTCGTGCAGCGACGCAAATGAGCCGACCGGCCGGGGTCCACCCATGGGGCTCAGTAGCAGTGGACCATGCGGTGCGAAAGGACCGGCACTGGTCGAGTGATGGACGGGGATATTACCTGACATCTGTCCGGGCGGTCTCTCGCTTGGTTTTGGGGTCGGAGATTTTCTGTCAAGCAGTCGCGTCGCACGCAGTAGGTCTTTGTTGAGCTGCTCGGCCGCTGCCGCCGCCGCCTCTGACTGCTTGCCCATGATGCGCCGTTGGTGTACGAATCGCGTCACAATCGAATCAATAAGCGTGGCGAGCGAAGCAGTGATTTCGTTCTTGAGCACTTCAGCAAGTCCCTCCAGGTCGGCACCCGACACAGGCCCTACAGAGCCGGCGTTGGCTCTCAACGCGTCTAGCCGCTCTGACAGCTCGGCGGCCAGCGGAGGTTTTGGTGTGGGGCCAGCCGAGCGTCGCTGCGGTGAGTTTTGCGCAGAATGAGGCCGGGCGGGTGGTGCGTTCGCACTCTGCTCAGCCGCTTCTTTCATCCGTGCCTCCTGTTCCATAAACAGCTTCTGGCTAACATTGAGGTACATGGCAGCGGCATTGTTGAGATTGTGGTGCGGGTGAGGGTGATGCATTTCGGGTCCAGATGTTAAGTGAGGTAACATCGGCATCGAACCGTTGAATCCTGCCGGCAGGTGGTGGTGCGGCGCGTGCATCTTCGCCGACATCATCTTGCTCATGACTTGCGAGAGCACACTTGGGGGTGCAGCGGGCGGCGCGGGTGGCGCTGTTGGAGGTTCTTTGGCTGGTGAGGGTGGCTCTATTTTTGCGAGCGGTTCGTCAGCAAGGTCGTTTTCGCTACTTGAATTATCTTGGTCGTTATCGACCGTCTCGCTCTCTTGCTCCATGCGATTGCACAGCTGGACATATTTCTGCTGCATTTCAGCAAGCTGTTCTTGCATCGTCCTCAGCTGAGACTTGAGCGCGTTCTTTTCGACGAGTTTTTGTTCGAGCGGTCGTCTTTCACACTCATCTTCTGAGTCGTCACTGAGAGTGTGCGCGCCGCCGGTTACCCCGCTGCCGTAGCGATCCGCGGCACCATCGTGCTGCTGTGGGTGGTATAATTTGCGTTTCTTGCACCCGTTTACCTGGGGTTGATGCGGGGCGGGGCTGGCTCGCATCGTTGAAACTATATTTTCTACGCGTGCCCGTTTCGCCTCGAGCGGGCGCGGCGACGCGCGCTGCGTGTCTGCTGCATCCTCGGGTTCGGGTTTGGGCGCGAGCAGCGGCTCCGGCTGTACGCTTGCGGGCGGCTGTGAAGCACTAGGCGCGCGCGGCGATTCGGCAGCATCGAGTGCCAGCAACGCGTCATCAAGGTCAGGGCGCGAGTCACATGAGACCGGGCGGTCAGGCGAACGCGGCGGCTCACGCTTTGGCTCATTGTTATTGTCGGCGAGCACATTATTGTTGTCAGCAGGTGGCGAGAGGCGTAGTAGCTCCTTCTTACGGTTCTGAAGGATGTCGCGTAGCACGCGGTGCGCGAGCTCACCGGGCGGCGCATCCTCGGGCGGCTCGTCTTGCATAGGCGCACGACCCAACAGCTCGTTGAGCATGTCAGCAGGCGCGTAGCCAGGCCCAAAGATCCCGAAGTGCTGGCGGCCCTCGAAGATGGCGCCGTAAAGTCCGCCACTCATGTGTGCGAGGCGCGCGGGCGCAGGCACGTTGGGCGCGGCGGGCGCGAGAGTCGAATACGAGTTACGCGGCTCACCGGCGTCCACGCGCTGTCTGGCACGCTTCTGTTTCTTGAGCAGTTTATCTGAGTAGGGCGCGGGAGAGTCGGCCTCCTCCTCCGATGACATCATAGGCGGGGCGCGCCGCGATTGGCCGGCCGCGAGCCGGGCTCGGCCCCACCGCGCTACCCGCGCACCATCGCCCGCTCTGCAACAAGGGGAAGGGGCTCACACCTGCCAGCGCTCGCGCCTGCATCGCTCACGCAGTACGGCATGCCACGGAACCAGTTAATTACTAGCAACTTTCTTATAAAAAATATATTTTCGTAACGTACCCACATGAAAAAATATTATAAAATTATATGGAAAATAAAAATTAAAGAAATATATTTATGATTGGATCGATAGTTTTCTCAATGAAAAAAAATAATAAATAAAGTTTTAAAATAATGTATATATTTTCTAACGATTTCAATGTCTTATTAACACTCTATATGTACCTACTAGTCTATTACATATTTCATTATAATTATAAAGACAAGACTGTTTAACTTTTCAGTACCTATCAATAATATTGACAAAATGTCTAATCAATGAAAGTTAAAAGGTCTAGGTAATATCTGCATCCAAACATAATCTTATGTATCGAAACAATTCAACAGAAAACCGTTACACCTGTCAGCTACGCCGTAGACGCCCACCTCTACGGCAGCCTACGCTCACAGCGTAATAAATGTATTTGTAGATAGTAATCTCGCGCACAAACGGGCATACAAAAAATGTAAAATAATCGTCTGCGAACATCACAAAGCGCGTAGAGCCGGCTATCAGTGGCATTAATTTCTTTTGGAGCGTGACTTGGTATTCAACGATGACAATAAAGCTAAAAATGTCCGGAGTAATTCTGAGAGACACACGCAACAGGGCGACCTCACACCTCAAACTATTCGAATGAAGTTTTTCTATGGAATGATCGATCTTATTGGCATAGATAGAAATAAGTCTAACTGATTCTTTTATCTTATTGGAAAATTGAAACAGATCCGGATTAGTCATGTTATCTGCGTAGAACATGCATATCATATAATAAACTACTATCATACTACCAACAAAGTTTTGTTTCATATAAAACTTCAATATTTTAAATAGAAAATACCCACTCATAATCAAATTAACACTGACTACATGTTGAGTTTTCATTATTCTAATGAAAAAATAATTTAGTGTGAATAGATTGACGTCGATAGTTATATAGTTAGTATATTAGTTAGATATTTAGTGTGAATAGATTGACGTATTTCGTTTAATAAACACGTGTCTATAAGTATTTCTATTAATCATTTTGGCTTTTATATAGCCACTTAAAATGTAGCTCAACTAAATGTAGGTTTAAGTGCATGCAATATTTTGTAAATGAACCTGAACTATCAGATTTGAGTTAGTATAACTAGATGCAGAGACATTTTTTTTTATGATTCCCGCATTTTTGGTTCATTGCTCTAAACTTTTTTACAGTACCTACCTACCATAAAGTAGTTATCACTAAAGCTTTTCAGCTTTCGGGTTCAAAAGTTTATAGTCGACCATCAATCGCTTAAAAATAACGATTGAACAAATAAAGACGTTCACATATTGACCAGCTGTGACTGAAATTGGTAATCTGGAAGAGTGAATCGGAAAAAAGACCATTGTACATATTTTTTTCTATGTCATATAAAATTGTAGATAATTATATATCTCGTAGTGGACACAAACATATTTTATATGGACGATATCTCCTCTTTCGTACAGGTAGTGTAGCAACATCCGGCGAGCGCAATTTGCCGTGCCTCCAACAATGAGATGCCATCAATAGGACGACTTCCGATGTGCGGCCACTTGGTACGTCATGCCGCTTGGTCAACGCCAGTACACTCTTACACTCATAGCATATGGAAAATAGTAATAAAAATACGATCCCAAGAAAAACCTAGCGAAAAAAAAACGGATGTTGCTGATGAGAAGTCAAGATAGAAGACAAAAGTCAACCAAACCAGAACCACGAAATTGATTTTTCCAAATTAGTCATTATTCAAGGTGAAAGTAATGAAAAGCAGGTGTGGTCATTTTCAGGTCAACTCTTTTCTAATCAATAAAAAAATTATAAAACCTTCAATTGATAGTAACTCTAAAATAAAATAACAAATTTACGGAAAAAACCAAAAATTTATCAAGTTCTAGCCTGTAAATTTCTGCCATGATGATTCGCAAAAACGCAATTTAAATAATTTTTATACGTGTAAGTATAGTCTATATGTTAAAAACCATTTAAGTATTTATATTCAGAATTTGTTTACATAAAATCGAAGTAGAAGTAATAAAAGAGTTATTAAAGTTTGGAACTACAATTTATTCACATAGTATTACAAAATACTACATCAGGAACCAAACCGTACTGGAAAGTGGACCTCGGACTCAAATTACATTATTAATAGTCTGATTCCTTAGATAACATAATATACTAAATCAAGATGAAGCGTTTCATACTTTGAAACGGTCGACAACGTGAGCCAAATATCAGACTCTGATTAGATAGGCCATGCATCAATATTGTTTTACATAATATTTTATGAAATCACATACGAAATGTGATTTCAAAATTTTTATTTTCTTTTCCAGTATGAATTTCACACGTGGGCCACACAAAATTTTTTTTCATAGTCAAAACATGAGCTGGTGTCTAGGACGTATATTTTTTTGCTCATATTTTTGTTGTCGCAATGCTATATCTATATGAACATCCATGCTTCAATCAAAGAAATGAAATTACTTTGTGGGAAATACAATATTAAAAGTGAATTGGATTGTCAGTTCAAAAGTAGAAAATGTTGAAGTTGAGGGATTCACACATGGAATCTATACATAAAGATCTCGTCTGTTTTCTAAAGGGGTACGTAAATGCTACAGATTAGATCCCAACTTGGTACGGTCCTTACAGAATGAAGAAGATTGATATAGAAACATATAGATCACAGATTTCAGGAAGATTTACGCATCAGGGGCACCGTTCCTGCTACCCATAATCAGCGTGCCGGTTTAAAGCAAAATATAAAGTTACACAATAATACATGGAATTAATACAAAATTATTTGATTCTTTTAACCATATTAATTGGTTTTAAAAATCGTGATTGACTGAATTACTTTTAATACGCACGCAAAAATAATTTAATACGCAAAAATGGGGGGGGGGGGTCTTAACGACCTAATAATAATAATATTTATTGCCAAAGAAGACTGTAACAAAAATGGAAAATAAAAATGTAAACAAAGTATAAACTTATACCAATATTTTTATTTTTTAATTTTTTAAATAATAACGGATACATCACGTATTCTATAATTACGTGTATAACCCATCAAAATGACATATCAATTTCGGATACCTGGCTCCTACACTAGGTAGGAACCTGTGCTATAGGAGACAATTCTCCTCAAATACATGACTCAGATTAATGATATAGTCACATCACATGATAACTAATGCAAGCCCAGTATAATATTCAGCAAAAATTTTACATTAAAACCAAAAAGTATGTGTGTGTATTTAGCTTGAATAGGTTATTTAATTAAATTCTAATTAATAGTGATATTTAGCTTGATGTCATAGTAGCTTAGAGGTTTACGAACACATGACAAGGTGTTGCCAGTAGAAATGAATAAGGTGAAATACTTGACTTTAATGCGACATATTTTTGGATAGCTCTTAGATTTTGTAGTATGCCATTAATTTCATATTTGGATGGACTGTACAATAGGATCTATTTCGTAGATTATATGACTGTCGACTGTACATAGATGTTTGTGTTCGAAGTCTTTGTCATGCGCGCTTAATGACTGTATATTGTATTCGCGGATTAGATTTCATATAAAAATTACTATGTATTCACAAAACAAAACAACTTTTTATTCTAACATAGGTATAGTTTCTTGCAATCACATATGTTTTAAGGGATGTCAATCTATTCTAACAACAAAATGTTACGATAGTCGAGTGGTGTCGAGCCCGCTTCTTGTTCGATTCTTGTAACTCAGTAACCGGAATGTACCAATGAGTTTTGTATTTTTTTACTTATGTACATGACTGTCATTGACTTCGTGCCTCGGAGAGCACGATAAGCCGTCGGTCCCGGTTGCCATCACTAGATGTCAATCGTTAAAATCCACTAACCCGCACTGGAGCAGCGTGGTGAATAAGCTCCAAGCCCCCTCATTCCGAAGGAAGGCCTGAGCCCCTGCAGTAGGGCATAATGGGCTGATATGGATGGATGGATAGGTATCTATGCTTTATACCTTCTGTTTACTGATCAATAACTACATACTTGCATATGCTTAATTGGAATTAATCGTCTAAGAAATCATATTTATAGCTATAAAATACACACTGGAGGCAATATTCCAAAATAATTAAAATAAATAAAAAAAACAAATCATAAAAAATATCAAAATTATCCGGTAGGTACTATTTAGATAAGAACCAAAATTCTTCTCCTCGTGTACCTATCTTAAAGAGAGCAGAATAGTAACATCTGATAAGAAAGTGGAAAGTAATGCTGTTCGTATGATAATACATGGGACAGCCCACACTGCTTCATCTAGTCCAAAAGTCAGCAAGTATTATGCTTGTGTTATGGGTTACACTGATATACATACTTAAATATTCTTTATAAAATATACACATATAAATATTTTACACTCAGCACGGAACAAATAGACTTGTTCATGCACACTAATATTTGTCCCGGACGCGAACCGAACCCGGGACCTTTGGTTCTGCAGTTAGGGTCTCTAACCACTCCGCTAATCGGTCAGTCAACACTTGTCCCTAACACCTCATTTAAAATTGTCAATTTCAAATGACGTATGAGAATTTCACCCCGGTTTACTCTGTTATGCAGTTATATCAAAACTCTAAGGGAAGAATAAACAAAAAATTACATACCAAAGCCAATCAAAATTAAGTAAGTTAACGACCCCACAGTATACGTTCAAAAAACAGTAGCGTATCGCAATTCCGTCCAGCTGTGGCGAACAATCCCACGTATAATCAAGTATCATGAATAAGCAATGTGCCCCTCAAATTATATCCGGTAGGTAAAAATGTTCACCCCGCGCGAATGCCTACACCTAACCAATGCAATGCTTCATGATCGTGCAGTAAGTATTTTTTTATTATACGATGCATATAAGTATGAAAAATTTGTGAAACTAATTCGTAAAAGTGAGATTATGTTATCACTAAGTCAAAGGTAAGTTTAACTTCTTAATATCACTTAAACTTTGTTTATTTTTTTATGGGAGTGACATAGTGCTGTTATTGCTGACAAAAATATGAATAGGTATAATATAATAATAATTGGGAACTTCTGCACAGCGCCATCTGGTCCCAAAGTAAACAAGTATTATGCTTGTATTATGGGGTACTAGACAACTGATATACATACTTAAAAGTTCTTTTTTATATAATATATACATATATAGATGCTTTTTACACCCAGACACGGAACAAATAGTTCATGCACACAAATATTCGTCCCGGGCGGGAATCGAACCCGCGACCCTTGGTTTCGCAGTTAGAGTCTCTAACCACTCGGCCAATCGGTCAACATGATATGACTTTCCACATCTACGTAAAAGGCAGTAACACAAAGTTCAAACAATTTCGAAATCAGTGCCGTCGTTTTCAAGTTAGTTACGATTCCGTTATAATAGTTTCATTTTAATTTTGTAATTTTTTAAACAGATTAAATGCAAGAATGGATTAATTAAGCAGGTATAGGAATAATTATAATTAATTTTGAACGAAATACATTTATACATTTGACATTTGACGACGATTTGAATACATTTGACGACCGCATAGCCTAGTGGGCAGCGACCCTGCCTGCGAAGCTGGAGGTCCCGGGTTCGAATCCCAGGTCGGGTCAGTATTTATATGATGAATATTAATACTGGCACCGGGTCTTGCTTGTTATATGTATGTGGTGTCTTCGCTTGGTACCCAAAATACAAGCTAATGCTTAGTTTGGGACCTAGACGTTGTTGTGATTGTGTGTGTTATTATTATTATTATAATAGTACGTATTTAAATAAATACATGTGTCCATGGTGTACGTACACGCCTCTGAATTTATCGTTTTTAATTCCGTAATACGCAGTGTAATTCTTTCAATTACAATTCCGGATTTGTTCAAAAGCTAGACACAAAAAGCTTGTATAGAAAACAACAAGAGACTTATTAAAAAAAAAATACCTCAGGCATTCAAAATAAGGTTTACTTAATACCCAACAGTGATGAAATAAATATCACAAAATCCGATAACAAAATTACTTCTGTGACACTGTTAGTTAATCGGCTCCCAAACCGCACTGAATCACAGTATTCGGTTATGGTTTAAACTACTTAATTCAATATCGAGGAAGAGCTGTACTCCAGCAGAAGAGGCATAAAAGCGTCATGACAAAAAAAAAACGTACTTATTTAATGTAATGAAAATAACTGTTCGTCATTACCAAAATTTATTAAATTTTTTTGCTTCTATTAATTTTTTTATTAATATTTCCTATAATAAATAAAATTAATCTATCAACTCTTTTTCACGTTCTCCATTAAATATTGTTATATTGTTTTTATATAACTTACGTCTGCTAATGTATTATAATAATAAAAATATTTTGAACCGAATTATAAACTGTCTTATAGATATACATGACGCATAGCGTGCTACGCCGTTGTTATTTATGGCGTCACGACAGGCATATGCGGCCGACACGACCTGTTGATTTCCACCCATATCGCACGAGTTAGGGATGTTCCTAAACTACCCTTATTGACTAATCGATAAATGCGTAAGAAATATCTGAGATGTGCTTCTATAGGAATTAAATTATAAGAAAATACGGTTCCTTAGTGCTGCATAAGTGAAATTTAATCCTGTTAGTAAGCGATTTTTTATTTGCAAATATTAAGAATACTTTTTCATTATTTTTGTAAATGCTTAATTAAAAAAAAATACAGAGATGCAGTACGAACTAAAGCAATTAACTTTTAAACACAAACTGAAGTACGTTTATTTAGACATAATTAAATTAAAATATGTTTTGTCTTTTTGTTTCATATCTAAATGTCACAATAAAAGATAAGGACAAAACATACCTTAACTAAACTTTGTCTATACAAACTTTTCTGAATTCGACAGTACGTCATCTGTAAAAACAATTTGTGAGAAAGTACTTCACTAACTTAATTATTTTTTTAAAAATTTATTACTTACTTAAAAAAAATACCCAGTGTCAGCACTTAACACAAGCGAACAAAAACCCTATGAGGTTTATCCGTAGCTGTCATCGTTCAGCATTAAAATTAAATTATACTTTATTAACTTAATTTTAACTTCGATAGCGACTGTTCTCGAAGTTACATACAGCCCCTTCCATGGGCAATGGGCACCCTTTTTGTAGCAAATTTTTTTTGACCAATGGTTTATTTGAATTAAAAGACTCGTTACAAAAACTTAACTACCTAGCAAAGCAAATTGCATTGTTGTCATTGCCGCTTTCGACATTGATATCGTAAAAAAATTATTATTAACAACTAGCAGATTATCGACTACAACGAAAACGGCAATCGCATCCCTAAGGGTGCTATCCCGCCTCCCTGTTTAATTTGGCGTGACCCGCGTCGTCTAATTTTTACGGAAACGTTTTACTTCTCTGTGTAGGTAAAGGGCGCGGGAACGCTGAAAACGACCAACCCGCACGAGTTACGGGAAAATGACCAAATAGTTTTAAAGGCATTACTGAGCCAAAAAAATATCGAAAGGGACCTTGTAAATCTCATTCCAGAAAATTAATTAAATCAAAAATTTTATTTCAGAGTAGGTACTGAGCCATATTAGACTCCACGTCCAAACTTGGGCCGAACCCAAGTCGAGCCAAACTAAGTTTTCTTCACGGCCGTAAAAGGAAATGTTAATTATTATTTTAATTATGTATTTTTTAAATTTAAAGGTTAATACCAGGAAATCCGTTAGATAAAATAAGCTATTCAATAAATAAAAATCTTTCAATTTCTTACGATATTGGTATAGATAACACGATTGAAGATATGGAAAAATCTTCAGCCTTTTGTTGATGAACATAACCAAAAATTACATGCAAATTTACCATAAAAAAAGAATAAATATTAATACATACTAAACTACGAAGTTTCAAATATAAAGAATTTGCGTCGGTCATTCGTATGGTTTTCGGCTGCACGTAGTTCAAACTTATAGAGCATGTAGAGCTTACTGAACTAAACGAAAAGTTTAAAGTGAGCAGATGACGCAAATTAACGGTTACCGAGAAAAACATGTTAATTTTTTTTAACTCTTTGTTTAGTTCAGTAAGCTTTACACGTTCTAAAAGTTTAGACTAAGTTAAGCCGAACACCATATATGGTAATTAATTGTATCTTTCCTTTTTCTTACAAAGTTCTGAAAACAAATAAATCAATTACGCTTATGTAATAATAAACTTGAACGATGCCTAAATAAAAAAATATGTTTTAACCTTTCACACCGTTACAACATATTGTTTAAATTTATTATCATCACGTCAAATACAATTATAACGACCTAGCAACAACTCGCCATATGGTCACACGAATATAGACAGTTTCTGCATATTCCGCCTTCACATCACCGTGGCGTATGGGAATGCGTGGGAATTGACCACCCTTACCCTTCGAAACTGCACTTTATTTTACACCTTTCACACGAAAGTATTATTGTAGCTATTTCGTGTCAGACATATGGTCACAAAACCGTCGAGTTGTTCATGTCGGTTGATAATGTCCGTAAGATAAACGCAATAGTACATTATGATGCAAGACGGTAAGCTGCATATTATGGTCTAGGTGTTTATAGGCACGAGGTGAAGCCGAGTGCTTGTAATAAACCGATGACTATAATAGCCAGCTTACCGAGTACGAGCATCATACGACGTTTTTAATACATTTGCAATTAAAATTGGGTGATTACTTCAAATGCAATAATGGCGGAGCTAAGGGCGCGAGCGGGTTGCTTTTCGCGGTTTACGCATGTACCACAAACAGAATGCTCGTTTGTGATTGGTGTGAAGTAAAAAGGCCTAGTACTGTAAAATGCAACATTACGGTACAAGCTTCGATGTCGTAAAGGCCGTATTAATACCAAACGTATTGAAAAAATATTTGCAGAGTTTCTCGATTGTGCCCAGGTTTACTTCGATCTAGTTATGTTTTGGTATACAACACGCATACTAAACTTATAAAAAAAATCGATTGTATCTCCCAAAACGAGCAGATCACCAGATTATGAATGTAGCAGAATAAAAGGTGCACGCTTGCTAAATAAACTTTACTACAAATTAAAAAAAAAATATTAAAATTTCTAACAGGTATTTGCCTTTTATTGAGTAGTATGTAACTAGTTGTGACGGGTAATACACAAAGAACTAGATACAACACAAACATCTAGACCTATCGCATGGGCCATACGCGCGTTCTACCCGTCTACCTTCTTCATCCTATGGCTCAAATGTGATAACAGTAATGAGTGCGTTAGATGAATATCATTGAAATGAACTGATAGGCGAGCGGCTTACACCCATGGATTTTTATCATCTAAGTAGTCTGATACTTTATACAAGATTTTGCATAAACCTTTCGTTTTATTGTTGTTTTAAACTTGTTAAAAGGGGTAGATCTTGAATGTCAACTGGGATCTCATTGTAAAATAGAACACATTGTCCTTTAAAATATTTTGTGATTTTAATGAGGCGGCTGACATTGTAAGTAAGTTTATCTTTGTTTCTGGTATTAACATTATGCCGATCACATTTTTTTTAAATACCTAATATATAAATACAATATTTTTTTACGTAGGTACATTATGTTGTGAAATATATATTGAGATGGCAATGTCATTATATCAATTTCTTTAAATTTGTCTTTATGTGGTTTACGTCCGAAAGGAAGCGAATCCTCTTTACAGGGTAAGCTGCAGAACCGACCCTTCTTACCAAGTTAGTGATATAATGACCCCATTGTAATTTCGCGTCCAATATGATGTCAATCTTGAATGTTAATAAACAAGCCTATATAAATAGGATGTAATCATTCAAATTTTTAAAGTCATGATTTTCTATTTAATCCTTAAAAGCATCAAAATTAATTTTTCTCTTTCCTTATATTTTATAATACAGGGCTTTCGAAACATCTATTTTCGGATTTAAATACTTTCTCTTGGAAGCTTCCGGAAGCCCTCTGACGCTTTCCCCTTTTCTATAAAAGACAGTAGGACCCGTAAAATTGATCCCAGTTATAGGCTTAGCTACAGCCAAAACAATAAGAAATTACTGTACAGCTGGTCAGTCTCCTTATGGTGAAGAATGCTTTCGTCGTACTGGCGTAAGACCCCTTGGCCGGATGAACGTACATCTATAATAATAATAATACCTGGGACATCCCACACAGCGCCATCTAGTACCAATCTAAGCAATATGTAACCTATTAGTTTAGGACGAATTCTAACTCTTCTATAATATACCTATATATATATATATATAATATCCTGTATTCATATATGAACATTTTACTATATTATATTACATTGTGTGATAAATGAAATCGTTTTATTTTTTGATTTGATGTTTTTTATTTATAGTTTGATTTTAGTCAATAATGAAGTTCTATTCTGACAAAGCAAAATACAAATTATATTCGTGATTCTCCTATTTCAAGCTTCACCTGTCTATAACCAATTACATTAATCTACTTTGACGGGTCATTAAAAAAACCAAAGACACGACAATCTCGCATTGACTTTAATATTCAGTTTTTTTTTTCATAAACACTGTCCTTCAATTATAAATGAGGCAAAGTCCGCACGGCGTAATGGTGGCCGGTCAGGCGACTGATGCAGATAAGAGCTAAACAACGAAAAACGATATATCCAACTAAAGAATCGAATGCTACGAAATCAAAATGGCGGACAATATGGCCGACAATACGGCGCCGAAGGCTGCAGATGGCGCGATATGCATGTAAAGCCTTAATGGCCGGTGTCGCGTGTTCTCGGCAATTTTCCTGCCCCACATACGAAAATGTCTGTCCGTCCGCTGAAATGTGGTTATTAAGGATCAATTTATTAAAATCTGAAAAAAACCCTGTCCGATAGAAACGCGACATCTGTTTATTGTTTCGTATTTCGTCGGTTTAAAATCTCCAGCTATATTGAGAACGCATCTAGAAGACAGCGATTATTAATCTGAGGTCATGACGTGACGACGATTGGCAAGACCGCTACTTAAAGTCGGTGTTATGCTGTGGTTATATTATAAGAACCTACTACTAGTAACCAATCATTTAACAGTATTGGTTCTCAAAATTCTAATGAAAGTTATGCGATTGGATAATGGTTTCCTCAACTTTAAGTACCGTTCTTGCAACTGGCTGATAGGGTCATAATATTAACGGTTAGTTATTTCATCTACAGTAAAAGTTAAGATTACGATATTTTTAACTTCCGTTTTAATCAGTTGTTCAATGTTTGAACTGAAAAATGGTAAAATTTTTATCCTCCTGAATGGTTGAAAGTCTCGAGTGGAAAAAAAAAACTTAATTGAAGTCACACAATGACTTTATCTACCTATACATATAGATGGAAGAACTCGCCCTGGACTTTACTTAAATAATAAACAAATGATCAAACTGTCCTATTTAATAGTCCGAAGTGGTAAATTATTGGGCACACCAAGTAAAATTTTTTGAACAAAATAAACTGTTTTTACACATTTGATTTGTTTTCTGAAACTTTCATCAAAATAAATTCAGTGGCTCTTGAATTAGGTATTAATAGGCATTTAATTATAAATACACACAAACAAAATATTAATAACGTAGGTATTCGATTGTAATCCCAACAATATTTCTCACTTAAACTAGGTGCGTCATTGCTATATATATCTTTCACCATCATGTTGAAAACATTAAAAAGTGTCAGCAGACTTATTTTATGGTCTATGTTATACAATTTCCATTTTAGACATTCGGTGTACAAGAGGTCACGTTTTGTATCTTATTTATCTGACTTCAAAATTAGACGCGAGACATTCCTAAGTACCTATGTCTCTCTATCTCTATCTCATCATCTATCTAATTTCTAAAGATTATTCAACTTTATTATAAATTTAATAACGTTTGATTGAATTTTGTAATTTTAATTATTCGCAAATTCTAAAATATGGAATTTGACTACTATTAAATATATTAAATATATCAATAAAATATAAAAATGAACCATATAATTTTACTTTGAACTTTAAATTTAATTAATTTAATTTTAACTTTAGAAATGAAAATTTATAAAATATAGCTTTTATTGGCTATCTGACATTTAAATCGATTGTTACACTAAAATATTATAACTGTTGGTTTTCCTACGAAAGAAAGAAATAAATAAATAAACAAAATTTTATTTGGTTAAAGAATATAGAAATTACCTATAAGCTATTAAAATTCATCTCGGTCTCTTTCTTGCAAAACGATATTTAACATTAATTTAAATGGCCTGACGTCACACATAGGTATGCCGTGCGGTATTGCCTTCTCCGTCTAACTAGACCTTTTAAACATTTATAACTTTGTTAATAATAATTTATTTTTAAAAATTATTTCACTGTTATGATACATTCCAAAAACACTTTTATATGAAATAATTAAAAAAAGAAAATAGTTAACTAGCCTTACTGTAGATACAGATTCACCAATCCATATTATTTATTACACGTACTAGTTATTCTTTATATTTTTTTAAACAATAAAAATGAGCAAAGGGTGAAGTCGAAACCGACGATTTTCATACATAATAAATGATGGCGGTCCGTGTGTGGCGTGTCTCAACCATTACAGTTCCTATGAAAAAGGACATTTCACGTTATCGCCGGATATCGCACGAGAATAAAAAACTGTTGATAAGATCGCACCTAGGGAGGCCTTGAGTTCAAGTTGTCGTAATGAATCGATACAGTCGATTTTTTCTATCGACTTGATCTATAATGAAAAAAATGTGCATAAAATACATTTGAAAAATTATCATTTCTTCGGGTTTAATTTAAAGACACGATGTGACGGATTTTACTGAAATATTTATTTAAATTGTTTTAGAATAGAGCATTTTACTACAATTAAATATATTAAGATCAGTAAAATATAAAAATAGACTTTATACTAAAATAAAGTTTATAAACAAAATTATATTCGGTTGAAGAATATGGAAACTATAAGATATTAAATTTTTATCTCTGTCTCTTTCTTGCAAAACGATGTTCACCGTAATTTTAAATGATCTGACGTCACACATTGGTACACCGTGCGGTATTGCCCTCTCTGTCTAACAGGACATTTTAAACGTTCATAACTTAGTTAATAATGATTTATTTTTTAAATTCTTTCAATATGTTGATGTACCTATTTAGAAAACTATTTCATATAAAATAATTTTAAAACAGTCAACCAGTTTATTCTAGAAGTGCTATTTACTATAACTTCTAGAATCCACATATTATTTTATTGTCGATCTCTATGTCTGTTGTGTTTTCATGGCTAAACCGCTAAACTAACTTCGATGAAATTTGGAGTAGAGGTAGCCTTAACCAATATATTTTCCGAACAAAAGCGAAATAGTAGATTGTTACACGAGAGGTGAAAGGGACCTATTTAGCCACGAGATGGTTTGGCGCACGAGCGTAGCGAGGGCGCTAATGGATCGAATGTCTAAATAGGTCTTTCACCCGAGGTAAACATTCTGCTTTTTATTTCGAATACGAGGAAAGTAAATAAAACGTTTTAAATCATATCTGAATCTGATAAACTCATTTTATACTAATATCTGTACAAGTAAATAATTATGATCAGCACTCGCCAAAACAACTGAAGATCGAATTGGCGCTTTCTCGCATTTTTTATTATTCTTTTACTGTGGCATTCTACCAGCCAGTACCTTTTATCATTGATCGTGGTTAATTTTCAGCTCAAATTTTTGTAAATTAAATAATAATTTAGTTAAAAGTAAATTAAAACTATAAAGTCATATTACAAAATTGTTGATAATGTATTAATGTATTTTTATTAGAATTTTGCGCCGCAATTAAACAGAGTTGTTGTATAAAAGTTGTGACATGGCATGTATAATTCTTTTTTTAAAATTTTATTTGACAACAAGGAAAATCGTTTCCCAGGGACGAAAAGTACTATTTTCACCTCTCTGATTAGGTAACTTCAAGTGTACTTTCCATGTATAAGTAATGAAAAATATATTTGTATATTGTATCAATTCACAGCTAAACAATGACTTACATTCTAAGGATGGGGAATATGGAAATGTGTTACTTTATACTGCGTTGGAAGTTGTTGGAAGAAGTAAAGGATTTTTCCATAACTTCTCAGTTTTTCCACAACAATTCACTACCCGGTAGGCTAGGACTACAGTCGATTTTAAGAGGGTTTGATAGTGATAACTGTACGTGCGTTAACCGACGTTACGGAATCTTTACTAATAATCTTAAATTTTTTATAAAGTATCCAAATTTTCTAAGAAATTCCGTAGTATTCTGAATCGGCCCTTTCGCGCTCTCGTTACAAACAATAGTTCACGCTGGCGAAGTACCTGTACAATAGTTTTACTTCATACATTATTGATATTATTGTATAAGTCAAATAGTTATCTAACAATCAAAAAAAATTCTGGCAGAAGTGCCTCCTTTTCGTATTTGTGAAACAATAGTAAAATTTTAACCTTTAGTATATACGTGTAATAATCCTAATATTGAATAAAAATTGTTTTGATAACAATGCACAACCCGAATCTTTCATCGAGTTCATCATACAACTGTACTTAGCGATGTTTAGACAAATGTTATTACTAGTTTTTACGATGCATATCCGTTACAACAGTTTATCGATAACTTTTTTTTTTCGTTCGACCCACCGCACCGCAGCGCTAGTAAAAGACAAGCGCTTATTAACCGGTCCGGTCATTATCTATGTAGCCATGTTTCCTATATCGTCACATATGGGCAATATTTGACACGACTGACCATCGTATCTGTAATGTAATTATTCGAAAACGAACCAAGTGTTTTCAAGAAACAACGTTTCAATAAAAAAAAATTTAAAATAAAAAACTTATTTTTTTCTCATTAACCAGAAAGTGTTACTGCATAAGTGTAAAATTCCATATTTAACCCAGATACAAATACATTTAAGTACAATAAAAACCAATGAATTTAGAAATATAAAATATTAGATATGTTGACACATTTGTATAAAAAATATCGCAACAGTTACCTCTGGGCACATTTGCAAATGTTTTCGAATCACCAATATATACATGTAACTATTTAATAAAATATCTTTCGTTATGCTAATTGTTGTAACTAAGCGCCAGCATTCAGGCATAGGCGTGTAGGTAATATACTCGTCGCGCCAAAGTACTGTGCAATAGGCACATCTAAAAGCATTTGTGTTTGTCGGTTGTTGTCATTTCTAGCCTATGAATTTTGTGATAAAACAGTCATTATAATATGCGTAAGCGTGTAAAACGTAAGACTCCCTTAAAACCTTTTGCTGAAGCCTCATTTACCTGAGCTTCTTACAACTAAATTTTATATCACTACTAGCGACCCGCCCCGGCTTCGCACGGGTAGCATATAAGCCGTAATGTCTTTTCTGTCGTAGTGTCAAATCAGCTTGTTGCGTCGAACATGTAGATTAGATTTAATTAGATTTAAATGTAATGTAAGTTCATCCTACTTAGAGTATTTTTAAAATATTTTATTTCCAATTCTATAAACATTTGAAAAAGTAAAGAATATATATATCACCTAACCTAACCACACGTGTCGCGTCCTCCCGTATGGCCGCCCCGGCACGGCGGCGGCGCCCGGCTGGTCGCGCGATATTTTTGTTTCACGACAGCTACTAAGATATTAATTTAAATTGTATAGTGTAAATGGCAAACATAATGTGCATGAAATGCTGAAGGTAAATAATGTATTTAATTTGATAAGGATTAATACTGTATCCATATAAATTGCTTTCCATTTACCCCATCACATGACACCATTTTTTAAACATAAAAATAAATATAGTAAGCTATCCATAAAAGATAAACAAATGCCATCGCGGACTTTTCTTAGTCTTATAAAAAAGGCACAATTCATCCATACGTTATTTTGTTATATCTCAAAGGAATTAGACAGCGTTTTCGATGAAAGCTCCCAGCCGGCTTGATTTTTTTCCAACTTCTTCTAAAATAATTGTCATATTTCTACTAATTTCCACAAAACATAAATAAATTATACATATAAACCTTCCTTTTGAATCACTCCGTTCATTGGTGTCAATAAGCCAATCCGTTCGGTAGTTTTTCAGTTTATCGCGTTCAGATAGACAGAAAGACAGACAGACGCGGCCGGGGACTTTATTTTATAATATGTAGTGATTCGTTACAGGATAAACCCATCCACGTCACCATATTGCATATTACCGCAAACCGTTTCGAAATATGTTTTGAGTCGTGTTCGTACGCTTATCGACGCGTCTGTCCGTCCGAAGGCGATAGCTCTATTATCTGGTTACATTTTAATAACACTTTGCATATGGTCACCCGTTCTTATCTTAAACAGACCAGGCTTGTTATGTTACTACGAAAAAAAGTTTACAAATAAAACATTATCGACATTTTATTGTTCGTTTTTCCTAAAGTATTGTATTCTCTGGCTTTTAGTTACTTGGCTGAACGATGTAAAAAACTGAGATAATTAAACTCGATATTAAAATGAAGATATTTTTAATGACTTAATTAATAGGTTCGTTTGAGGGCTTTTAAAGTTTTCGAAGATAAACTAATCCGTTGATAATTTTTATATGCGTTTAAATAATAAATCTGCATTGAGATAAACACGTTTATTTGTACTAGGATACCAAGTCTTAAATGCAATGTTTGAGCCCGAAATAAATCTAGTTTTACAACTAGGCTTTAGGCCCGGTGTGTGTACTGCTCCCCGTTTCTCTGCTCAAATACCTCTAAGACTCTAAGGCCGTCTAAGCACTTTGGAGGACTAGTACTGTGTCGAAACGGAACTTCAGATGAATGATATACAATAGATGGTACGGTGTAATTGAAGATTGGGCTTATTCGAGATAAGTAATGCAGTGAACTAAAATAAAAATAATGCCATACATATACGATTGAGATCAGTTTCTAAAAAGGATAAATCAATATTTATTTATCCCTTTTAGACATTGATCGATGTAACATAACTTTTTGATAAATTAAATGATCAAAGATAAGTATTACATAGTTTATTATCATATCACGGACGTAATACTCGTAAAAACTCTAGAGTCACTGTCACTAAACACAAAATGAAGCACTGCAATGGCGGCCATGTATGTGTGAGTGGACTTCGCAGCGTACTGGCGGTCGATAGACTTGACGATCGCTTAGCCTAGTGGGTAGCGACCATGCCTACGACGCTGGAGGTCCCGGGTTCGAATTCCAGGTCGGATCAGTATTAATATGATGAATATTGATACTGGTACCGGGTCTTGGTTGTTATATGTGTCTTTGCAAAAATGTTTATATATGTGTATATTATAAAGAATATTTAAGTACGTATATCAGTTATCTAGTAATCCATAACACAAGCATAATACTTGCTTACTTTGGGACTAGATAGCGCTGTGTGGGAAGTCCCATGTATTATTATATATACCTATTATTATTATTACTTACTATCGTATGAGTGTGTTCAAGTTCACGCATGCGTACATAGCCAACTGACTTACCAGAGGTGCGTCGTTAGTTAGTTGGCGATGCTACGTCTGGGTATTCCTAGATTCATGTATCATTTAACATAGTTTCGGTCCAGTGACTGTGATTTCGTAAACAAGTTTACTGTGTTTTTCATGACAGCCACACCTTATTTTTCTAACTTCCCGCTATCCAAGGGAAGTTATTGGTGTGGATCCGATTTTCTAAAATCAAGTTTTCAACAGATCTCCACGTTTTGAGGTACTGGGAAGCCATTCTGACTATTTCCGGCTGGACGTCCGTATGTGTGTGTGTATGTAACTTATTTTTGTCGTACGATATCTTGAGAGGGGATCAACCGATTAGGACTCACGAGACTGCGTTCGAAAGGGTTTATCAAGACTTAGATCTCATTAGATTTTGAAGTCAATCGGTCAGCTGTTTCGTTACGTTTCGTGTGACTTTTTTGCATAAAAACTACGATTAATGCCGTCGAAAAAATGAAACTCGAACGACGCGTTTAATAAATTTACGAAAAAGTGTTTTTTAACATAAATCTGTGATTTTATGACCAATTGACTTTACATAAAAAATTTATGCTTACAAAATTGCATAGAATGCCGTAAATTGCATTGAAATCAAACGAAGCGTTCAAAAGATATAGCAGTTCAAAAAATTCCAAAATAACGTGTTCTTTGAATATATCCCTGGTCTTTGAGCTCGAAGAACTCTAAATTTATAGAAATTCTATTTTTGAGCTTGGAGAGCTCAGAAATTAAATATTGTGAGCTCGAAGAGCTCAAAAAACCATGAACAACGATATTTTGAGCTTGAGCATAGCTTTCAAGCTCAATAGCTTTCTAATAGGGATATTTTCGAGTGGTTTAATCTCGAAAATAGAGGGAAGTTTCAGGGATGGCCTGCAGGGTGAACCGATTTTTAAAATTAAAAATGTTTTCTTTAAATTCTGTTTGTAGCTATTGGTGTGTTCTCAATCAGACGTATTATGTCGTGCATATATTAAAAAAAAATATCGATCTCAAATCACACCCTATATAAGATAATGGATGGTCACAGAAGTAGTTATAGGTGGTATTGCACAATAGTATTTACTTATTTAGTCGAGATTTTCTAAGTCAGTATTTAAACTTTTAAGTGATATTTTTAGGATTGGATACATTGGACGTGGAGCCGAGCGTCCATCGCTATAATACCGTGATTGTACTTACAAATTGCAATACTAGCCACATCATCATCATCAGCTCGTGTCTCTCCACTATAGGATATAGGCCTCTCCCAAAGCTCGCCACCACACACGGTCCTCTGCCTTCCGCACCCAATTACCCCCAATATGGTGCTTTAGGACATCGGTCCATCTGGCCAGGGGGCGACCAACGCTTCGCTTCCCAATACGTGGCCTCCACTCGAGAACTCGTCTAACCTATCGGTTCTCACATATAATATTGTAATATTTGTTTTTAATTTTTCTAATGGACTAATAGTAATGATTTTTAAAATTTTGATAGTGATATAATTTGTTTTTTTTTTGTATGTAGATTTTTGTTTTGGAATGTTCGGATTTGGGTTTATCGATTCACTCATGCGAGTTTTAAGTTTTCCTTATATTACTTTTTTTATAATCTGATTTGTATAGGTGTAAATCGGTTATTAACTGAGCTGTGTGTTTTATTTAACTAATTTTAACAGTGCTACTTTTGTAAGCTGATGATTTATCGAACCAAAAAAATAAATCAACGTGGCATGGATCTTAGATAGCATACTTTGAAGCAATCGAAAAGTTGAGCAAAAGTCAGACTCGGCGATTAGACAGACTATATGTCATTATCCTTGTTTTATAGTAACATTTGGTTAAACTGAAATGTCATTTCAGAATCTCCTTTTAAACTATGAATTTTACATGTGGTCAAAATTGTACTTCACAGCGTATATTTCGAAACATCAACTGGTGTATATTTGAATTATCATGTCATATATTTCTTTGCTCACATTTTCGGTGTCACAACGCGGTATCTCTATGAACATCCATGGGCTTGATACGCGTTAATAAAACCCCGTCGTCATCATCATCATCATCAGCCAACTTTTACCCCACTGCAGGGCTTAGGCCTCCCCCAGGGTGAGGAGGGGGGCTTGGAGCTTACCTAAGTCCACCACGCTGCTCCACTGCGGGTTGGGAACTGTAACGACCGCCATCTATTGACAACGTCCGGGACCGACTGCTAAACGTGCCCTCCGAAGCACGGTGTCAGTGATATTGTGTACTTAAGTCAGAAAAACTCATTGGTACACGCCCGGATTCGAACCGTGGCCCTATGGGGCCTTATAAATTTGAGACAGGTTCGTTGCGCTCTGGGCTATCATGACATACGAAACCCCGTTGTAACATCACAATATTCACAATCGTTGTACCCGTAACAAACAACTTCCACAGTTTACGACTAGAAAATTGCTTCTTCCTCTCAAACAAGCAATCAGCCAGCCGAGATTATTAGGGTTCCGACGCTCAACTGGTGCGCGTGCAAGATTGTTTCCTCGTTAGCCACCAATTGAGTAGGCGGTTCCGTTCCTTGTCCGCGGAACCCCGTAATAGATCAATTACTCAATAGAGAACCGCTCGCCTCGTTACAGATTAAACACTTGTTAATACTCTGAGGTTTACGTTGAATTAATTTTTTTTTTAATTTTTTTGATAGTAAGTGCAATAACATACAATAGTAAGCAAAAATATTTCTACTGTTAATTTTATATATAACCTACTTCTAACAAAACTCCGATAAACTATTATACTAACGGGTATTTTTTAAATTTTAAGACGAATATATTATTTACATCTATTTATAGCGGAATGATACATATCCCCATAGAGTAAATTAATTTGTCATTAATGTCAGTTCACAGTATCGAAGTGACATTTCGCATTTTAGGGGGGTCGAAACCGGTGTGCGGGGATTGCTCAGGGTTGAAGAGCGCCGCACGGGGACCTTCCGCACTGAAACTCGGACTAAAACTCTCCTCATACACCGGCTAGCTATAGTATACGAGTGGTTAGACGACAAATTTAAAAGAGGGCTTCTAGTCAATTCTTACTTTTATTCATATCCCACATGATTTTTGATTTATACATGTCAAAGCATACAGACAAAAATATAGAAAGTTAATTTTGGATGTAGTAATGACTAACAGTCAAACAATACCTTCAACGTATAGACATCATTACAATTTTCTTACTAAACAACAGTTTCTTTATAAAATTTTAATAAGTATTTATTTTGCCCAATGTTTATTCTGAGGTAGGTACAGATAATACAGAATAACCTATGAATCTACAAACTCTTTGTTCTTGTACCAGCTCGTTGATCTCCATCGGCGAAAGTGACTAAGCGGCGTCCCCTCGCGTCTCTTTGCCACTTTTAAAAATATGGTCGTCGTTCCACATAATGTAACCAGCCTATAAACTAACGATCCTCTAAAAAATATATATGCGTATTATATGGCGAACAATCCAGGTATCAAAGTATTTCCACGTTCTCTAATATAACTTTAATGAAACCAACAGGTCTACCAATTGTATAGTATTTTAATGTTAAAATACAATGAAAATTTTTGTACACGAGTTAAATTATTTTGAAATCCTTAAAAAACATTTCTTTAAAGGATTAAATGGAAAAGTATGTCAAATCAATATTTTTACAAGAATAAAATTGACAATGTCTTAATATATTTTTCGATTACTAATGTGTCTGTAATAATACTGAAATGTTATGTTGACACATTTATATAAAAAAAAGTCCGGTATTCTATAGAAGAAATTTTCAAATCTTGGCAAATTATCTTTCGGATTTACACGTAATAAGGTATTTAACTAATATTACATATATTTGTCAATAAAACATAAAAATAGACTTTATGCGATAACAGAATTTATAAACAAAATTTTGTTCGGTTGAAGAATATGGAAATAATAAAGGAATAAAATGTCATCTCTTTCTTGTCTCTTTCTAACAAAACGAAATTTAACATTATTTTAAATGGCCTGACGTCACAAATAGGTACGCAGTGCGGTATTGCCCTCTTTGTCTAATAGTACATTTTAAACATTAATCATTTTGTTAATAATAATTATTTTTTTTAAATTGTTTCACTATTATGATATATTTAGAACAATGTTTCATATAAAATAATAAAAAAAATTGTCAACTACCATATTATTGCTCTTTAATGTGTTGTTCTATGAAACAAATGACTTTCAAAGCTGACAGATATAGTATGATGGCAATCTATTTTTTAACTTCCCGCTATCCCAGTGAAGTTATTGATTTGAGTCCGATTTTCGAAAATCGAGTTATGATCACATCTCCACGTTTCGAGGTCCTGGGAAGCCATTCTGACCGTTTTCGGCTGGACATCCGTATATGTGTTCACGATACGGCGTATAAAAGGGTTCATCGAGACTTAGATCTGATTAGATTTTGAAGTCTATTGGTCGAGGTGTTTAAAAAATATTAAAGAAAAAAAATTTTTAAATAACTTTCCCATTTTCCAAACGATCTACTTAAAACCCGATATACGATTTTAGTACATAATAAGAATATCGAAATCGAACGACACGTTCAAAAGATATCGCATTTCACAAATTTCCGAAAACGTGTTTTTTTAACTAACTTTGAGATTTTAAGATCAATTTTTGGTTTTACACAAAAATTTTGTGGTTACAAAATTACATATAATGCTCTAAATTGCATTAAAATCAAACGAAGCGTTCAAAAAACATTGCAGTCTAGAAATTTCCGAAAAAGTGTTTTTTAAACATGAAGTTGAGATTTTACGACCAATAGATTTTTGAGTTTACACACAAGTTTTGTGCCTTTGGGCTCGGATTTTGGCCTTTGGATTCTGTTTTTGGACTCGGAGAAATCGGAAAATGAATATTATGAGCTCAAAAACTACGAAAATCGATATTTTGAGTTCAAAGAGCTAAATAACTTTCTAATTTTCGAGCGCTTTGAACTCGAAAATAGCGGGAAGTTTCAGGGATGGCCTGCAGGGTCAACTGATTTTTTTATATGTGCCTGTCTCCCTGCTGGAGTACAACTATTCCTCAAAGTTGACCGATCGATATCGGCGGACCTTTTGATATCTAAGATTTTATCAAGTAAAAATCGAACCCACATTTTGCGGACTTTACAGTTCATACGCAGTTATATATAAGTACTTGTAGGCACTATAACCAATATGTAATAATCGCATCTAGTTCTTTACGCGTGTCCCGCCTAAGTGATATTTCTATTTTGATTTAATTAGATTTTTCAACCTGTCATTGTTATAGTTACAATATCGAATACGAATTTTAATTTTCCCTAAATAAGAATGGTTTTGAATCATAAGTTTGCGTGGTGCATACTGCATAAGTGTGGGCAAGGCGCGGTAAGGAGCGTTGGATGCGTTTCAATCGAGTCATTTACTCACGTCCGGCGACAATCCGGACGATCTGCCGTCGTCGCCTGGGAACTGAACTTTACTTCCGAAGAACGATCGAAAATTATTAAGATTTACGAAACTATCTATGCAAAAAAAAAGTTAATTCTCGCTCTGTGCTTTTAACCTTCACTCACACGGGCTACATATATACGTTTGTTATTTCAGGTTTAACACGAATCATATCGCATTCTTAGTCCATTCGAAGATAGGGTTTATACCAAATTTATGTGACCTAATTCTCCACTTTCTTTTTCTTTTTTTTCTTATTTTCTTCATGGCTCTTTCTTGCCGCAAAAACAACAGTAAAACAAAAAAATAATAGTTCTTAGCATTTCAATATAGTAAATATGCGCAAGTGTCCGATTCTCTTTTGGTTGTATTGCCATAATGTAAAAATGTAAACTCCATTGAATGTTTATTTTTGTGACCCAAATTTCCAAGGATTTTTTTTTCTTCGATTTTCATAGTCCGTCGAAGATCCTTTATAATTTCTCCTCGTCCATCTATGTCTGTTTGTCCGTATATCACAGCTAGTTTATACGAAAACTATTATTGCTGTAAAGCTGAAATTTTACATGGCTTGTAACCGATAAATTGGTGTGTATCAATATTTAAGACAATAATTTTATACTATTCCTTACACATATGCAAAATGTGGTTACATTTTTTTTTAGATTCGAGTGGGATACCTTTAAATAGCTATTTTTAATACATTAATGAATTCTTTGATTGTTTTTTGAAAATTAATCTCGTTTAAGAAATATTGGGCTTTAAAATGGTTTTCTTAAGTGAGTTGCATGTCCCCCTTTTAAATCCATAAAAATAGTGAATATTATTATGATTATCCGTAGGGTTAAGAGTTGAATTTTGGCTAAGATTCGTTTGGTTAAGAGTTTCATCTTGAATTTTAGCCCATCATGTTAATACGTGGTTCAACTCTGAAAAAACTCATGCTACATTATGCGTGGCATATAGGCATTTCCTTTATTTAAAGCTTAGCTTGAAAACAGATTAACATTTTAAAAAAAATGTCAACTCTATGGTGAGTATTAAATGAGTAGGATATGTTGATATCCTGCTCAAAGTGTGGCCATCACAATGTTAGGAAGTTCATATGTCATCGTGGGCCTAGTATGAAGCAGTATGAGTCAAGATTATATTGCATTGCGCAAAGTAAAAGACGAGCCGCGGGATGTGCCAAAGGTTAAATCCATCGGCACATCCTCGTACAAACTTCCTGTTTAGTATGGTCTCGCTAATTGTCGACTGTCGCATCACAATTAGACTGTATGACACTTGCTAAGTAAGTGTTTTTGTTGAAATTATTCTCGTTTTGAATATTAATTTTATATTTTCACAGTTTAATCTTCGTTTTGATTGATTGTTAAATTAATTATTAAAATAAATACTTATTATTAGATTTTGTTTATGACCAAGGTTCACAAGTCGAAAATAAGTACGGTCAGCCAAAATGATAAATTGTAATTTGTGTTCATAGTTGACTAATTTATTATATTTCAGTAAATCGAACTACAGATTTTACTTAATTAGAATTTCATAATAGTGAGAGTAAAGATATTGTTAAAATTAAATTGCTACAAATAAATATCTAAAATTGCTATAAATAATTAAAATCGACTAAGAAGTTCGACAAGTAAAAAGACAAAATCGTGAGGAATGTACTGGCCATAAATAATTTTATTTTAATTTTATAATTGTAGTGTCAAAAAAGAAAAGACATTACGGATCGACTTTCCAACCCTGCTTGATTCATGTTAATGATTAATTTGTATCGGCCTAGATAGATTATTAACGAACCGTTTCAAAAATTATGGTTACGCTGGGTTTTTGTTTTGTTCTGGCCAGATATGACAATCTGTCATTGTGACATTAATGTAATAAATGAAGCTCTGAAAAAGAATAATTTTTACCGTTTTTGCAACATTTTTCATTGATGCTCTGCTCCTATTATTCGTAGCGTGATGTAATAATAACCTATAGCCTTCCTCGATAAATGGACTATCTAACACAAAAAGAATTTTTCAATTCGAATGGGTAGTTTTTGAGATTAGCGAGTTCAAACAAACAAACAAAAATATAGCCTATAGCTTTTCTCAATAAATGACCTATCGAACACAAAAAGAATTTCTTAATTCGAACCAGTAGTTCCTGAGATTTGCGCGTTCAAACAAACAAACAAACTCTTCAGCTTTATAATATTAATAAGTAGGTATATAAGTATTAGTATAGATATACTTACTAATTTAGATCTCTACAAGAAATTAAAAAAAAATGAATGTCTCTGTACTCGAATTCGACTTAGGTAAGTACATACAATAAAATAAATATAATGCCGGTATAACTATTTTAGAAACTCATTACGATAAATAATCAATTTAAAGACTTTTTTCCATTACCCAATTACCCAGTAAAAACTAATTATAAATGACACAGTTTTAGACGCGTTGTATGACGCGCAGAACTAAACTCGGCGCGCGTTAATTGAGCGCGCAAATTAATTGGTAAAAAGGAAATATCCTTAATGAGTGATAAAGTGTTGTTACGACGTTGCCGTGACACAGCGACGGCCGAATATGATAGCTTGCGAACTGCCCCGGATTTTCTTGGGCTTCGATCTTAAGACATCAAATAATGAACCTACCAGTACGTTTATTAAATAAAGAAACCAACGAACTTATTGAATAACAAATTACAAATGACAGAAAGAAAACATACGTATCGCATCCAGCTAGAATGCCGTCTAAGCGCTGCCACCGGAGCCTGTAATGGACACTGCTGGTTGCCGTGGCCGGCTGTCACAGACGCAACGAAGTTTAGTTTGTTCTTCAGTTTTATTTGATGGGGCTGCTGCAAGAATTACTTCAAAATGGGAATGTATGCATGCAATACCTCGTACCAACATAATAGACAAATGACAAAAAACGGAAACCTTATAATATCGTCCAGTCCGACCGTCTGTCTGTCTGTTCGTCCGTCTGTTACAGTCATTTTGTTCGGAGGCTATTGGCAGTATATCTATGAAATGCCCATTCCATGTAATTGACCGAAGTTATTTTTATGTGACTATAAGTTGCCTTAAATTCAAACGTAAGTTATTGAAACGTCCCATTTAAAAAAAAATTGTGAGTAGAATGTAATATTTAAGCGTTTTTGAGATATCACATGTTAAAGCTTATACATGGAGCGCCATCTTTATCTGTTACACAGTTGCATTCGAATGATTTTATTTCTAGCAAAATGTATTTTTCCGAAATATTACATGTAACTTGTTTGAAAGTTTATAATTTTTGTCATAAATTTAAGAATAGGGCTTTATTCAGGAAATATCTCTTTAAATAATTTTTTTTAAATTTTTTTTATTATTATTAATTTTATTTATATTTAATAGACGTTTCTCTCCAGTCGTGATAGCCCAGAGCGCAACGAACCCCTGTCTCAAATTTATAAGGCCATAGGGCCATGGTTTGAATCCGGGCGTGTACCAATGAGTTTTTCTGGCTTAAGTACATTAACTATCACTGACTCCGTGCTTCGGAGAGCACGTTAAGCAGTCGGTCCCGGACGCTGTCAATAGATGGCGGTCGTTACAATCCCCAACCCGCAGTAGAGTAGCGTGGTGGATTTAAGCTCCAAACCCCCTCCTCACCCTGGGGGAGGCCTAAGCCTCTGCAGTGGGGTAAAATGGGCTGATGGTGATGATGATGAGACGTTTCTCTAACATCAAATTACTAATAATCATAATAGTCTATAATCTAGGAGAATACCCGGACGTAGCATCGCGCACTAACTACCGATTACCGATGCGCCCTTAGTAAATCAGTTGGCTATGTGGTCATACGTCAAATCGAACTCACTTATACCAAAGTAAGTTTACCGAACGCCAGTACGCTGTCAAATTCCACTCACACATACCTACGTGGCCGCCATAACGGTGCTTCATTGGTGGTTCATTGCCAGGAAGTCTAGAGTTTTTATTACGCCTGTGCTAATAATTAGATTTATTACAAATTAGCCGACGAAACAATTTGCAATTCTTCCGCTCTCGAATTAGAGTAACAATTTCAAAAAGATGCGAGTCCACAATTGGACGGTTTACACGTTAATTGTGGCGTTTGAGTTAATTAAAACAGTTTTGTTTACTTTAGGCTACATCTTTTGGCCGGGAACACTAATTTAAAAGGAAGTGAGTCCTATTTTACAAAATTTGTTTTAAACACACATGTGCCGTTATAATCGAGCTAATTTCGCAGTTAGGTTTAGGGAGACATTATTGTCAGACTTTATATAATACAGCTAATGTATTGATAAAAGAATTCACTAAATTATTGCATTCAACATTTTTGTTCGTCCATTATCTCAAGGCCAACACTCTCCACGTCGGCGACATGTTTTCTTATATTGTTACGTGCACGTCGAATCAACACTTCCCCGTCGCTGGGTATGTTATAAAAAGAAGCAATGATCTCACAACCACCAATTCTTGTCTTTCAGCGTTTCTTTTAAGGGGATTCCTTTTAATTTTTAACTTTACTTTATTTGTTATAGCGGCCATAATAATACTCACTCTGTGAAAATTCCAAGTGTCTAGCTATCTGACTATAGAGCCCTGTGTATGACAGATTGGGGGACACCAGTAGAGTCTCAAAGTCTTTCTGACTAATAATTTCAAAATTAAGAATATTTATGCCCATCTGAAAGTTTGAAACTTATGCCTTATAGTAATAGGTCCTGTCTGACTACCGGAGCATAACCTTGACGTGGTGTGGTTTCCAAATCAATTTCTATTGCAATTAATTGTTTTGAAATATAACGGGGTAAGTGACTAATACTGAAAATATTATATTTATTAAGAAAATATAAAAATATAGATTTTATACGATAACAAAATTTATAAACAAAATTATATTCGGTTGAAGAATATGGAACTTATAAGTTATTAAAATTGTATCTTGTCTCTTTATTGCAAAACGTAACATTATTTTAATTGGCCAAATGTCACAGCTGTATTGACCAAAGTTGTCTCTTTCTCTCTCTGTCTAACAGGGCATTTAAATTTTTCATAACTTTGGGATTAATGATTAAATTTTTTTAATTATACCTCTGTTATGATATATTCAGAAAACTCTTTCATATAAAATAATTTAAAAAATATCATCTACCCCGTTGAATATTTATTGTTAATTAAAATATTTTTCGTTATTTCTTAAAATTAGTCATAGCTTATATTATAATACAATAAACTTTTACATTACATCTACATTGCCAATAACTTAATATGAAATATCCCTACAAGGTTATGCCATCATAAGGGCAACTGAGTTCACGTTGGTTCCAAATTCACTTTTCGATAGCGTTTACGAGGCGACATGGTAAAGCGCTGTTCCCTGCCCTTAGATATTTATGCTATGCCAATTAAGAGCTACCTAACACAGAGTACAAAATTACTATGAAAGTTAATCGTAAGCAACTAATAATATTAACATTCTACAAGTTTCTAATGCTAGACCTAAGTCCACATGCAGCGAACTTTCAGCAAGAGAGAACTGCGATATATTTCAGCAAAGGCGGGTATGCCGCTACATTGTTATTACCAGATATTAAACTTACAAACAAACACTATTAAAACTGCACAGAAACTTGCCCCTTACACATGCATGGCTGCAGGCTCAGTCGGGCAATTCATAACCGAAGTAGGGTCCTATACAGTGTCTTGGCGTAATGCCAATGTACTTTTTGGCCTTAAGATGTCGTTTCAACTTCGATAATATGCAATCTCAGATACTGTGGGACTCGTAATTGTCTTCAGAATTAGTAAATGTATGGATGGTACGTTTGGTGATTTATAATTTAAAAAACCGGCCAAGTGGGAATTGAACTCGCACACGGAGGGTTCGTACCACCATACAATATAAAAAAAACGAGCGCGACGTTAATCGAATTTAACCATTAATCGTTATTATTATGTAATTTAAGAATTATTGCATAAATATATTTCATTTTTATTTCGTTAGTTATTCAGAAGGCGCTCGATCCTCGCTGGCTAATCAGAAAAGTAATAATCCCATCAAAAACAATACTTGTCAAAAAAACCAAGTCTCGCAACTCAGTTGTTCTGCGGTAAAAAGTTGTGAGATCCATGTAATACCAAGTCGGTTATTAATTTATTCGGTTATAAATATATTGAGACTTGGCCATCGCCTGAAAACACGTGTAAATTCAATCGCCTGAAAACACATGTAAATTCAACTATTTAGTGCGATGGCCAAGTCTCAATATATTTATAACCGAATAAATTAATAACCGACTTGGTATTACATGGATCTCACAACTTTTTACCGCAGAACAACTGAGTTGCGAGACTTGGTTTTTTTGACAAGTATTGTTTTTGATGGGATCTCATTTCTTTTTGTATTTTGTAGACAGTTCTATTTTTTTCCTTTTCGGTACCTTCTACTTATTGTATATATGTATATCTATATGTATATAGTTTTTCTAAGATATATTATACAACCTTACGCACTCGTAATAAGTACGAATACGCACGTAGGTACGTTTTTTGCATTAATAAATAATTTAATACACTTGTTTTCATGACGGGAATACCCATTTTTTGCTCGATTTGGCAGGGGCACTACCATGCGCCTATATTTATATGGGACTAGCTTAAACCCGCGGCTTCGCACGCAATATAATAATAACTGCCGTAATAAAACATCGTTACGAATAAAGCCAATATTGAAAAATTTAACTGAAGACTTGGCTGTATGGGCTTAATTTTTTTTTTGCGGTCTTTTCTAGATTTTTTAGTTTTTCCTTGATTCATACACCAAACACTACTTATATTCCAAATTTGAAGCTTCTAGGTCTGCTAGAAGTGCCTTAGAATTTTGATGATCGGTGAGTGAGTGAGTGACAAAATGAAGAAATTTGACCCGTTATAATTTCTTAAAAATACTGGTTCCAATTGAACGAAATTTGAAAATATGCTTATTTAATATGCCTGCATGGTTACTGAAAATTTCAGTCTTCTAGTTTTATCCACAACGAAGTTACAGGGGGTCGAAAATGGTCTGAATCGCTTCGAGAAAAGGATGGTACGGCCGTGACGCTTTTTTGCTCGACTTGGTGGGGGCACGGCCGTGCCCCCAGACATGAGTGCACTGTTAGCTAAAGACAATTTGTATTACTTATTTTATCACAGTGAACCTTTGATTTTAGTATCGATTGTGAAGAGAATAAGCTCTGCAAAGGAAAGTGTAAATTTATAGTACTTAGTAATACAATGTAGTTTTCATCATAAAATGTTTTTTTTTTTTTAAATTATCTTGTACAATAACATAACAAAGATGAAATGCATCTAGTTTTCGCTTATTGGCTAAACGCTAACTGTAATTTTCTATGGAACTTTTACAAAATTTTTACTTATTAAAGTACATTTTAAATAATACAGTCTAGATAGCTGTAATAGTTTTCCTTTCAACTACGTTGTATATACTCCTGTCATATATTTTTTTTCACATATCCAAAAACAACGGTTTAGCTGGTAGATGAGCGGGGGGGGGGGGGGGCACTTGAATCTAACAAAAATTAGGACTTCTGGAGTGCATATCTCAACAACTGTTGATTTAAATAAAAAAATTGTTTGAAACCTTGATATAATATTTTAAGACCTAATTTTTGGTACTTCTCGTGTTAATTTAAGATGAATTTTTTTTCGCACTTCAGTTACATGTATGGCGACCTATCCCAAAAAAAAATTTTCTTAATTTCACTACGCCATTATGTAGGGGTTCATAGATTACACCTACCTTCCAAATATCCCCTATGTATTGCCAATAGTTTCCGAGAAAAACCACAGACAGATAGACTGACAGACAGACGGACGGACGAACATAGCGAAACTATAAGGGTTCCTTTTATGCCAATTGGCTACGGAACCCTAATAAAAAAGGCTATGCGAACAATTTACAAATTAGAAAGCTGAATTTTAAACTTCGGGATCAATTTCCAGACTTTTCCCTCTCTAGGTACCCGCGGTTGCTCTTTTATCATATTTAACTTAGAACCACGCAGTATCGATAGTTCTATCGGGAAAAATATTTCTAATTCGAAAAAAATTGACCAACTTTAATATATATATTTTTTAATGGAGTCTTTAGACGCTATCTAAAGCCTAGAAAAATTTGACTGGTGATAAAAAAAACACTTGGTATTATATAGGGGGTCAACCGAAAATACGTCAATGCGGTAATCCGGTTAACGATTATGTTCGTCTAATAATATATTAGGGGCAACTACTTCAATTCCGACACACTATTAATATTTATTTGTAATTAAATATTATTTTTGATTTTATTATTAAAATAAATAATGAATTATAAGCGTTTTCAAAAGAATATTGTAACTTAGGTTCTTTTAGAATTTTCCACTCCACAATTAATAAGCTAAAATTGACTTCAATAAAAAGAACATTTTTGCCATTTTTTTTCGTTTTTTTTTTTGCTACGTCACGTAAACCGGTTCATAGATGTAATATTCTACCTACCTTCCATTTTTCATGGTTACATTTAAAAACATTGTTGTTTGTAAACTAATAGTTAATGTTATTTGTTATTACAATATGTTATCAAGGGTCGACTTCTCAAAACAGCAACATCAAACAGTAAAATTAAACAATGCACAAGCCCGTAATTCCAACTTCAACTTAACACGAACTTAGGTCACACTTAAGGTAAGTTGTATTTAAGTGCAACAACTTCGTCGACTTAACCGAGTCGTATAGACGAACTCCGACAATCCCTTATAATGTTTATGACTGCGATGGCCATGTGACGAGAACAGAGCGACTTTCAAGCGATTAATTGCCAATCAAAATATTTAACTATTTCGTTCGCGTTGACATTGCTTAACATCTAAATATTTTGTAGATCTTCGTAATCCGCCAGATAATAAGTTATTTTATTTAGTTTATTACATAAATTGCGTCGCAAAAATAATGTAATTAAAATGCAGAAAATTTATTACAATTAAAAGAAAATACAAAGCTATATTATTCCGTTGAAAAATTGTAATTTTTTTAATTTGAATTTTGAATTAAAAATTAAGTACGTTAAATTCAGATTTTCATACAATTGACAATTGACATCAATAAAATTGTTAATTGTATGAAAATCTGAATTTAGCATACTTAATTTTTTAACCTAGAATATAAATTGAATGTCTAGTAAAGGAAGATTCTAGTGAAAATTTTTTTTAGTTTACTTTTGCTCTTCAGATAGTTTATGTAAGGCGAGCGAGTGCCATCTCTTTATACACGTATGTATAATAATAATATTATAATAATATTTAGAACATCCCAGACAGCGCCATCTAGTCCCAAAGTAAGCAACTATTATGCTTGTACCATGGAGTACTCGACAACTGATATACATTATTAAAAATTCTTTTTTATAATATATACATACGAGTATACTTTTACACCCAGACACAGACCAAATAAACATGTCCATGCACACAAATATTTGTCCCGAGCGGGAATCGAACCCGTGACCCTTGCTTCCGCAGTTAGGGTCTCTAACCAACTCGGCCTACCGGTCAGTCAAACCCCTACAGCGTGGTAGTTCGCGAAAATCCACAAATACGAATATCCTCAATTTGAATTTGCACATTTTTCACATTGTAAGCGGATATCATTTTTATGTTCTGGACGGTAAGCTATCGCTACGTAAAAATACATAAAAAAATTGTAAAGAAAATTCCGTAATAAACACGCTAATTGCTCCGCTCATGAAATCGCTCATGCAGCATTAACTGTACAAGACGCACTGGCCGATCCCGTGCAGTTCATTATCATGATTAAACCCGCCGCAAGTTTCAGTATGGTGATCCGAGATAAACGTCCAGATCTTACTGAGTTATGAAACTTTAGAGCTTTACCGTTAAATTTATTAATATTCACTTTATTATTATTACTTTCTTAACATTAAATATGAAATATTTATTACACCATCCTTTTTCTTCGTTATTTATTTGTATTTACATCCCTCATTATTATTTAACGTCGGGCGTTCGAATTATCGATTCATAATAACTTCAATGTAGTAGTACACAAAAAAAAAAATCGTAGTAGAAGCTATCATCAACGAAATCGTTACATCCATCCGACAAAAGAGAATCGTTATCGATTCATTATTCGCTTTTATTAAAATCACGGCGTTGTTTACTTCTTGGGGGTGGTAATTAATTATAATTACTACCTAAATTATCACCTCTACGATGACCGTTTCACCGAGTGGTTAAACCTTAACTACAGACCGAGGTTACCCGAGATAGCGGGTTCGATTCCCGTTCGGGACAAATATTTGTGTCCATGAACATATCTATTTATTCCGTTTGTGGGTGTAAAATATCTATATAAGTATATATTATAAAAAAGGGATATTTAAATATGTATATCAGTTGTCTTGTACCCATAATGCAAGCTTTGCTTAGTTTGGGACTAGATGGTGTTGGGTGGAATGTCCCAGGTATTATTATTATAATGAATTATAAACTAGAGAAATACGTAGTCGCATCGCTCCGGGAAAAAAATCGAGTTCATTACGTCTTACTCGCTACTTGTTCTATATTATAAGGATGTACTATGATATCGATAGGTTTTAATATCGATACGATATAAAGTCTGCCATATAGAACTTTGTGCGAGAATTATGCTATTTAATGAAAATATATTGTAAAATTTGAATAATTCGTAGATAGTTCTCCGGTTTGAACTTGTGTTTCGATATGTTTATTTTCTTATTGCAAAGGCGTCACATTTCACTGTCCATAACACATTTTTTGTTTTTAACTTATAAATTTTCTATCAAATTAATGTATAAGCTTTTGGTAAAATTAAACTTAACTACAAGTAAAATATAAACACGAAAGTGTATTTCTTTGTTCGTCTTTATTTACGTAGTAACATGGTGATAGTTAAAGGGACGGATAGTAACATAGGTTATGTTTATGGTGGTCGAAGATTATAAATAAATACGAATCTCCATAACATTGGAAATTACGAGCATAGCTTCGAGTTATACGACACATTGTAATGGGTTAGATAGGACTCAACAAGTGAATTAGAAGATGGGTACGATAACAACGGAAATCGCTGTTACGGGAGCAAGGTTGCGGACGAAGACGCGGGCAAAATGTAGTGGTATTATAAAACATTTCATTAAAAAATTCCGCATACAGCTCTTCCTGCTCGACGCATTTCACTCGAACTATCGTCAGTTTGAACCGGGAAGCGGAAAAAACCAACGTAAGTGTGTCGATTTCCAGCGTCGTCGAGTAGTCTAGAAAAAAATATCTCGGCTCACAAGTTTGCGGCTCGGAGGGCGGTGGTAAAAATGGGAGGGTCAGGGGGAAGAAGTCCTAAGGAGGGGGAAGGAGGTCGCTTCGGAACTCCTTAACTGCTGCCGGCGGACAAAAAGAATGAATGAATCCGCCCCGTAACGAATATACCGAGCGGCATAATTCGTACTTAGACAAGTTTAAGATGACGTTAAGTTTTTTTTTAATATATTAAATTAATGTATTGTAAATAAATACAGTACATTAAACTAGAAAGCATTTATAGTGAAAAACAACTAACAATGCAATCTATCTGTTCGTTATTGTTTAAATTTTAAAAAAATGTTTTGAACAATTAGTTAAAAGTTAAAAAAAAGCTACTATCATCGATTTTTATTATCATTAAACTACAAAAGTTTAGTTAGACGGTGGTCATCGAAAAAGTTCTTCTAATGACCAATATCAATCCGATAAAAAAAAATTTAGGCTGTTTAATAATGTTTTTCCAAAGTTATCATGCCTCCGAAGTTCAAAATAATTTCAAAAAATCAATATATGAATGAATCGACTTCAAAATACTTTTAAAATAATCCTTGATAAATTTTCTGTAAAAAAGTATATTTTATTAATGACTTATTATATTTTTTGTACCAACAATTGTCTGAACATTATTGAAAGTGAGGAAATTAGAGGTGTTTTTCATGGCGAGATTAGAGTTTTATCCATAATGCTTAGTATTGTGAGGCGTCCAAAACACAAGTGTCACAGAATTAGCTCTTATCTTTAGTAACTAGTTCAATTGTTTAATGCAACTTTTCTATGACAATAGTGCGGTTGGTACAAACTCCGAATTATCAATACCATTTTAGTAGTAATAGTTTGGTTATATAGTAATGTAAAAAAAAAACTAAAAAAGTTATTTTACATACTTTTCTTATACTTTAGAATAAATACGTAAAGAGAGATTTTTGTCGAAGTATCATAACAAGTGTGTGCTACTATTTTAGACTAAACTGTCCTCACATACAATAATTACATAAATATGATGGCCTATTCCAATGTTTGTAAACAAATGAATATTTTATCCAGCTTCGATTAGATTTAAACAATGATTTGCGATGGTGGTTATATCAAAACGTGTAGATTTTGGGTACAGTTATAAATACAAACTATTTCAGTTAACTAAAAAAAAAACATCGGTAATAATGCTTTAATAAATTTAAAACTATAAACCTACATACGATTGTACAAATTAATATGGTATATGTCTGCATGTGCACTGAAAATCAAATGCGCGAATAACATTAGAATTTTATGAGAGAACATAAAAAAAAATTATCGAATCAAATTTTTCATCAATGATTGTATCAACTTATAGCTCATCATTTTCATAATTAATTCTAAGTTTTATACTTAATAAAAAACGATCGGTTTTCATCCAAAATTTTTCATACATACAAAAACCGACGCCTGTTTCTCGGAGGACTGATACGGTCCTTACCTACATAATTTACATGTCTCTTTCGATTTTTTAATTATTGGAAGCAGGCCTGTGCGTTTTTTTGTTTTATGAAAACCATTACCGACTCCTCCCTCACACACATTCGCCCCATATATTCGTTCCGTCATTTTCGTTCCATTCCTATTGAACTGATTTTGAAATATACAATCTAAATTTAAGTTAACCTGATGCGATAATAGTGATGAGCCATCGACTTTTCTTAGCGTATATATGTAGACATTAATAATGTGTCGTAGTTAATTATCTTTATCATTCGGCAATTAAGAGCTCTTTAAAGATTTTTCTCTTTTCAGCCTTCGACCTGTACATCTTTTATTACAAAATGGACGACTTGTTGCAAGCTTTAGTACTGTGTTCTATTGGAGATATGATTCAAATTTTATATTTAATTATAACTTTTTTTATGGAATTTATTCACTGGCTTTTAAAAATTATGGCTGTAAAATATACCTAATTAACTATTTGTTTTTGAAATTAATATGATTAAAATATAACTTATTTAGGTTGCGAAAATCATCGTAGTCTCTTCCTTGATTCAATCAAGTGTCTGTCATTTATAAAAAAAACAATCTCTGTTTTGGTCCAAGTACATTAATTGAAATAAATGCCCTATTAAAGTTATGTTTTTACGTAAATTAGATAGGGATATACTTTAGAGTACATTAACTTTAAAACATATATATTTATACTTTTTGATAATTAAAAACAAATAATAATATTAAAGCATAAAGTGTTTAATCAAACATAGTAAAACATAGTCTTGATTTTAACTAGAAATCAGCACGTTTAATATTTTACACTTGTTATCATTAATCAGTGTATTGTCTGTAACGTTTGAAGTCCGAATGAAAAAAAAGAAGGACCAGACGTACCAGGGGGTGGCAAGGAAATAAAAAAATACTGCACTAGCATGCACGCATAAGGAGGGATGATTGTTGTAGTGAAAACGTAATCCCAAACAATTCTTGAAGTGCCTAACATTCTTATATCGATCTTTGACAATAAACAGAAAAACGGACCTATAAAAAATAACTAGTTCGTTTTTTTTACGTTCAGTTTTAGGCTTGTGTTTTTCACCGTTTTTCACTGGTTGACGTAGTTCATTACCAAAGAGACTTATTGTCTTATATAATATTATTATAATCTCTAATCTTGAAAACTAAAACGATAGAATACAGGTGACTTTACATTTGAAATATATTTCCTACAGCTATTTAAAAATTTACGTGATAAGTACAAAAAAAATAATCAAATATGGTTAAAAAATAACCTTTTAGGTAACTTTTTTAACTTTTTTTTTATAAAACGAAGTTCAATTTAAATGACAGTATCGAGGTGTGACATAATCATAATAACACCTGAGACATATCATACAAACGGTCATCTAGTCCCAAACGAAACAGATACAGTATTTTGGGTACCAGACAATATACTTTGATATTTTTTTAACTATACATACATACTGACATACATGAGATTATATTTTACACCCATACACGGAACAAATGATATCGCGTCATGCACTGACATTTCTTTCTCTGTCTCATCGGAGATTAGAATCCTTCATGACTTAATTATTTATTATTTGTTTTAAAAAACGTTACAACATTAATATTTATTAAAAGCTTTAATTTTAAATAATTTATAAAATTGTATATAGGCTACTATTGCTGTAATTTATTGCATTATTTTTTTGAAATGTATTCTTTTTCCGCGTGATATTGAGTTACCATTATTATAGTGTCGATGCTGGTGATAGTTGAAACTACAAACTATAAGAAATGAATTATCAACCTGACCATTTCACAGTTCAGAATTTAAACAAAACAAATCTCTCATGTATATATATATTGTTTATACGTAGTTCAGTTTTTTCTCAAAACGTCTGCTTGCATATGCCTAGAGTTCGACTGCAACATTTTCTCTAAGATACATTTCCAAAGGCCCCCTTGCATCTACGTAGCAACGAGTAGACGCTATACAAACTTGCGACAGATAAAGGGGTTGAAGTACCACCCGAAAGGACCCTAAGTTCGTCTGCTGAGCACTCTATAACTATAGTGAAAATGCAAGGAGGTAGTGAAAGCCGGAAAAGTTAAAAAAAAAATCGTTAAGCTGATTCATATACATGCATCGAGCTAAGAAATATCCCTCCATAGAATACGCATTTAGTGTAAGATGAATATTTGCTCAATAGAAAAAATATCTGCATTTATCTATTTAAAGAAATTTCAAATGATTGCTAACAAGTTACGGTTACAATGTGTTCTATAGTTCGCTGTAAGTTAAGAGACCTGGCACCATTCTTTCCAAAATGAACAACGCAGATTTCATGTTAAACGACACTTAGGCGTATCTTGAGAAAAGTGATCATCAAAAGTGATCGACGACCGCTTAGCCTAGTGGGTAGCGACCCTGCCTACTAAGCTGGAGGTTTGGGTTCGAATCCCAGGTCGGGTCAGTATTTATATGATGAATATTGATACTGGCACCGGGTCTTGGTTGTTATATGTATGTGGTGTCTTCGCTTGGTACCCAAAACACAAGCTAATGCTTAGTTTGGGGCCTAGACGTTGTTGTCATGTATACGTTATTATTATTATTATCATCAGTCGAGCGAGCCAATGGATGACCCCCTTAATATAAAATGAGGAACACCAAGAGGAAAAAAATACCTAAGCGGAAATTATGGTGTCTGTAATGTAATTATTATGACGCATAGTTTTTCTTCCTTAATTTCCTCGTATTTATGATGGTCTCGGTCATCAATTGTTCTCCTGATTGGTGAACCACCATATTTTTTTAAGAACACTTTTCTCAGTATACTCTGTAAGAATTCACAAGTAAATTTCGTTATTTGAAATTCAATACAATACTTAAGGTACAAAAATTAGTCTTGAACGAGTTTTATGAAAATAATTTCTCAAAACCGCAGAACTTAAAAAAAAATCTGAAACAATAAAACTGTTAGCATTTCAGACCCAAAGCTTTCGAAGTTGAGTGTAATATATAGATAAATATGTTACAGCATACATACAATATTATATCTACGTCTTCTAAAATAGTTTTAATGCGCATTTCTTTAAAATAAAAACTTTAAAAACTTCGCCACGTGATACTTCAAGCAAATCTGTAGTATCGTGTTACTGTTGTGGTGGACGTTTCTCGTTTCTACCTTAATTCATTCTTGAGTATACTCAAATAAAATAAAAAAAAAACAATATTAATGATTGAAATAATCAAACTATTAAGAAAACTATTTATAAACATATCGGCAAAAATCTTAAAAAAAAAACTTTAATTTGTGGAGTGTTTAGTGTGTTTTTTTATTTCTATATAAATCACCTTTTCAAGACATATGTAATTAAATATAAAATTAAATTTGTAAATCTGAAAATTACTATATTTAAAATAAGTAGGTGTAGATATCCTTTGTAATTAAACGTTTAGAATTATGTTGTCATTGATCGAGTTTTTTCTTGATACTCAAAAGAGTAATAAATATTTCGCGTATCCATCTTTTTACGTCGTTTTTTCCGAGAATGTAGTCTATACTTAAACGTTTCCAATGTTAATGTACAATATTCACAAGTAAATTTGTAATAAATAAATAAATATTTCATTAAATAAATTATAAATTATAATACACTGAAATTGACATCAATCATTCCAGCTCTTATATGCATTTTTACGTCTTAATGAATCACAGAGTCACTTCCTGTGGAAATCATTGTTGTCAACATGTACTGACTTCTTAATGAAAACTTGTTTTATTTCGTACCTCAGAAAGAAAAGACAAAACTATTAAAGGATCACTTTGTTGTCTGTCTATCTGTCTGTCCGTCTGTCAAGACTCTTTTTCTCAGAAACGGGTATGGTAGATGTATGAATTTAATTTAGCAAGAAACAAGGTCTCACAGAACGAGTAAAGGAAAAATCAGAAAATCGTCTATTTAACACATACCTAATTTATTTTTAAATTATTTATAATTTTTAATTTCACGTTTTCGTTTTCTATTTTTTTAAGCGACTTCAAAAAAGAAGGAGGTAACTCAATTCGACCGTATATATGTTTTTTTTTTTATTATATTTCTTTTCACATCTAACGGTGAATAAAAATCGCTACATTTATATACGTTATAGACAACACGGAACGTTGTATGCGGAACGATGCGAATGTAACTCGCACTTGGCCGTTTTTTTTTGGATAAGTACATTGTATGGGAATATCTTATTTATATTATATTTATTTGAAATACAAGGCAATACAATACGTATATTTTACGTGAGTGTAAAAACTGGGCAGCCACAGCGTTCTTGTTTCGTGAACTTGATACTTGACATTGTCTACCCTTTTCACGCGGAGGCGGCTGGTTTTTGTCTCGTGACGCACGGCTCCCGGCTCGCTTTCTTGAATTTCGTATTGTCTAAAAATGCGTGTACTAGTGCCATTGAATTAAAAATGGATTCGAATGGATGCGGCCCTGGAAACACCAAAAGTCGTTTTTGCTCACTGCCCCTGGAGGGGCATATGAAATAGTATGAAATAACTTCCGTGAGGTCGAGCGAGAGACTTTGACTCATATATGTTTTATGTCAACTGTGTTGTTCTTTGTAACACGACGACGATATCTCATTTTGTCACTCCCGAACTCATACTTCAACACCGCAGAGATTGGCAATCGTGTTTTCATTCAAATATTATTCTATGTTGCCACAAAAGGGCAAGGTGCGAAAACTGTCATAATAATAATATAATATCCGGGACATCCCATACAGCGCCATCTAGTCCCAAAGTAAGCAAGTATTATGCTTGTATTATGGGGTACTAGACAACTGATATATATATTTAAAAATTCTTTTTTTTATAATACATGAATATATAGATACTTTTACACCCAGACACGGAACAAAGAGACATGTTCATGCACGCAAATATTTGTCCCGGGCGGGAATCGCACCCGCGACCCTCGGCTCCGCAGTTAGGGTCTCTAAGCACTAGGCCAACCATTCAGTCCAACCATGACCGCGTGCATGGTTTAGTCGGTCAAACAGATTAATTAAAAAGGAAAAGATGCTCGAATTATTTGTGTTGTACATAGAAAATGATAATTTCCAAGAAAAGGGCCAATCAGTATTCCGATTCAGGGCATATCTTCACTAATATTATGAATTCAAACAAGTGTTTGTTTTCTTCACGCCGTAACGCAGAAAAGAAACGATGTCATTTTGGCTATTGTACAACCTGGTCTAAGGAGCCTAAAGGATAATAAAACTGTGACTAAACTAATCAACATTCCATATTAGATACGAGCTAAGCTTCTAACTGGGACATGGAATATGAAAGTAGAACTCAAAAAGTGAAGTAGAAGAAATGGTGCGGCTGCGGGAACGGGAATATAAAAACACCTTTACATATGAACGTCAAGCCTGTCGACGTTGGTGGAGTCGCAGACAAATATTAGTTCCATATAAATAAGGAGATCGCAATCCCGCAGACTGAAAAAGACTAGACTATATATAGATGAACTGTCAATACATGTCATATAAAGTGAAAATGTGTTTAAAGATATTCGTGGAGCATTGTACGAGAAGATCACATCCAGTGATATTAATCTATGGTCAGGACACATTTTTTTAGCCTGTCGTGTTTATTACTCTATTAAAATTCAAAGTAAACAATGCTCTTACGAAACACGTTTTCTAAATATAAAGCATCAAGGATCTTTTTAGAGACCGCATCATTAGCGGCGTCTTTAAGGGCCGAGGTAACCCGTTTTCTTTCGCTTTTCTCGTAATTTAACTCGGAATTCTCCACGGCATCTGCAACCCGTTTGAGGGGCGAAGGGAGGGGATAAACTGGAGAAGTGAGGGTGGGGGTGAACTGCACTTGACCACCCCTCGGCTGCCGTCATCGCCTCAAGAACAACATCGTGATTTTTAATGCAGTGAAAATACGGCGACTATGAATACTTATAGATAGTGGTTTGTGATGATTCGACGGATATAAAAATAGACAGATGGATATAAGGAGTAGGTATAAATTTTGAGTTTTTTTTAAATGCTTTATTACTGTTAACAAGAAAATAAAATTCCAGATGTATCATTTCCGTTGTATTACGTTCTTAAGTTGTGATGAGGATTTAACATTGTTTTTCATTTTCCTGAATTTCACAGGTAATTTAGTATAAGTTTTCACACTTTTTAATTACCAATTAACAAACTCAATTTTGTGTGATTGCTTGTAGTGAATGCAATGCTACGTAGCCATAACTCGATGCGTATCTGTTAAGTATTGTATGTCAGTGTAAGATTGTAAACTGTCGATAGATTGTAAACGGACTCTAAAATTTGCAATCTAATAGGTTGGGTTAGATTTTGTTTGCGTCAATGAGAGGAGCAAAGCGGAGCGGAGCGACGAGCCACCCATAGAAAGCTCAATAAATAATGATTTTTCTAAAATCATCCAGTAATAAATTTGCAATATAACTGCATTCATTATAAACTACCGATTTTTATAATCTTACGGCTACATATAAATGATTTAAAACGGTTTTTGCATATAGTAAATATATTTGACTATCCAATGCAAGGCAACGAACCTATCTCAAATGTATATAAGGCCATAGGGCCATGGTTCGAATCCGGGCGTGTTTTCTGACTTAAGTACATTAAGTATCACTGACTCCGTGTCTCTGAGAGCACGTTAAGCAGTCGGTCCCGGGCGCTGTCAATAGGTGGCGGTCGTTAAAATCCCCAACCCGTAGTGGAGCAGCGTGGTAGATTTAAGCTCCAAGCCCCTTCCCTTCACCCTAAGCCCCTGTAGTGGGGTAAAAATGGGCTGATGAAGTGAAGTGAAGTGAAATATATTTGACAGCAGTAGGGTTTTTGAGTCGGTGCAATGAGTCTATTTTGTTTGTAGGCCATCTAACTTAAGGTACAGTATCAGTGAAGTATTTAGACTGATATTGTGTCTATTGTTGTAAGTCTGTACATATTTTTCATTAAAATATATTTTATTTGTGCCTACGCAGTTTTATTCCGTTCCATTACAAAAAACAGCTCACTGCGGTTTAGAAAATTAGTTTAATAATGTACGCCTGTGATTATTTTACAAAACATTTTATAGGGATTTGAATAGATCAATTACTTCGACTCATTAGATTTTTCGGGAAAAATTAAAGACAGTTATAAAGTTCGAGAAAATCTTGTAAATTTTAAACTTCAGGCAATTTTTAGAGGGCCTATGTAAGCGAGATCTAATTAATGCGCACGCACTGCTTACGTCAGATAAACTCGTAAACGTATAAAAAAGCTATTAGTGTCACGTTAGGCAAAGTTGTTTGTATAATACTCCGCATAAAGTTTGTGGTATAATTTTTATGTATACCCAACAGATTTACTTAATTACACGCTGTTTTTTTCACATGTGGTTATGAGTATTAATATTACAGATGATTAAAACATATAAAATAATATATTAATAATAAATATATGAAGATTTAAGAAAATCGACATGATATTATATCGAAATGATTACTTAAAGTTAACATTGTCTCTGTACGAAATCATGCAGTTTTTTTTACTAATTATAATTATTCTTTCATGATAGCCCAAAGTGCAACGAACCTGTCTTAAATTTATAAGGCCATAGGGCCATGGTTCGAATCCGGGCGTGTAAAGCAGTCGGTCCCGGTCGCTGTCAATAGATTGCGGTCGTTACAATCCCCAACCCGCAGTGAAGCAGCGTGGTGGATTTAATAAAGCTCCAAGCCTCCAGGGTGGGAGGACCCTGGAGAATGCCTAAGCCCCTGCAGTGGGGTAAAAATGGGCTGATGAAGAATTATTTTTTTTAAATGTTACGATACTTTATCATCTGTAATAATATAATCTCACATGAAAGACACCTCTTAGATTGTAAGTAAATACAATAAAAAATTAAGTGTTCGCAGTAGATATATTTTTATTTTTATGCTGACCATATTTTACTCTACGAAAAATACATATATTGAAATGAATTTTCAAAAAACCAGCCATTTGAAGTTGTAAAAAAACGGTCAAGTGTGAACTTAGTTTCGGTGCAGATGGTCCGTCGCCGATGCTTCGTTTTGTACGATCATTTGTCTTAACTATGTGAAAGCGTAGTAGAAAAACCGAAAAAGTCAAAGTGAATTTTCAGAACGTAAAAAAAATCTTTCCGCGCCGATGTAACAGACCATGAAGTAAGTTTCCGATGAAAGTTAACGGAAGTTGCTTCCTACACCATAAAGTTGATTTTTAATGCATGGAATGCTTTTTTTCTTTTACGGTAAATAAAATATTTCATTTTATTGCATTTTATTTATTTTATTTCATTTTATTTAGTTTTATTTCATTTTATTTCAATGGGAGTTCATTATTATTATTGTAATTCTTAATATCGTTGTTTATTTAAAAAAAAATATATTTATTAAAGTATATATACTTATATCTTTTTATTGTAAAAATTGTGTATTAAGGTTTGAGGTTATATTTATGTAATATAATTTTTTATAAGTAAAATTATATTTTTAATGACAAAAACTAGCACATATCGATGAATTTTCAAACTTGAAAAAATTTAAGTTATCAGATATTTATTATGTAGGTACTTTCAGTGTTATGATTTCTAATATAACTTTAATAGATAATCCAAATATTATTACTTTATTATCATGCATATAATTTATTTATTTATTTAGTCATTTTTCATTATTATCATTACGTCTTATTTCATTATTCTTAATATAGGTTGTATATTTTTTATATTTACTATTATTATTAACATTGTCAGTTCGTGTTTTTTATGTGTTATAAACGATTTAATAAAATTAAATATTATTAAAATCTCTGAACACAATTTTTTTCTATTATTTTATTTTTCATTTGTATCTCATAAATTATATTATATCCTTATGGTCATAAATGTATTATTTTATATTTAACACCTGAATTTTATCTACTGCGAATACAGAACGAAACTTGAACGAAAACTACGTATATTCTTGTTTATTTACGATTTCATCCAATGGGATCTTATTATTCCAAACTTGACTTAACTAGTTGTCCTCAAGTCTACCCCGTGACGTGAGAATTTTCTAATGAATTATTAATTAACGAGTCGCTGGCGTGCGTCTGTTTTAATTACTTCAAGCAATTAGGATTTTTATATAGCTATTATATAAATAGTACAATAAAAATAATACTGACTCTTTGGAGCACATCGGGGATTCAAGGGAATTCTATGTCGAGTTGGACAGTGGGATGTTGTACATAATCGGAAAGACCAATCCCATCAAAAACAATACTTGTCAAAAAAACCAAGTCTCGCAACTCAGTTGTTCTGCGGTAAAAAGTTGTGAGATCCATGTAATACCAAGTCGGTTATTAATTTATTCGGTTATAAATATATTGAGACTTGGCCATCGCCTGAAAACACGTGTAAATTCAATCGCCTGAAAACACATGTAAATTCAATTATTTAGTGCGATGGCCAAGTCTCAATATATTTATAACCGAATAAATTAATAACCGACTTGGTATTACATGGATCTCACAACTTTTTACCGCAGAACAACTGAGTTGCGAGACTTGGTTTTTTTGACAAGTATTGTTTTTGATGGGATCTCATTTCTTTTTGTATTTTGTAGACAGTTCTATTTTTTTCCTTTTCGGTACCTTCTACTTATTGTATATATGTATATCTATATGTATATAGTTTTTCTAAGATATATTATACAACCTTACGCACTCGTAATAAGTACGAATACGCACGTAGGTACGTTTTTTGTATTAATAAATAATTTAATACACGTGTTTTCATGACGGGAATACCCATTTTTTGCTCGATTTGGCAGGGGCACTACCATGCGCCTATATTTATATGGGACTAGCTTAAACCCGCGGCTTCGCACGCAATATAATAATAACTGCCGTAATAAAACATCGTTACGAATAAAGCCAATATTGAAAAATTTAACTGAAGACTTGGCTGAATGGGCTTAATTTTTTTTTTTGCGGTCTTTTCTAGATTTTTTAGTTTTTCCTTGATTCATACACCAAACACTACTTATATTCCAAATTTGAAGCTTCTAGGTCTGCTAGAAGTGCCTTAGAATTTTGATGATCGGTGAGTGAGTGAGTGACAAAATGAAGAAATTTGAACCGTTATAATTTCTTAAAAATACTGGTTCCAATTGAATGAAATTTGAAAATATGCTTATATAATATGCCTGCATGGTTACTGAAAATTTCAGTCTTCTAGTTTTATCCACAACGAAGTTACAGGGGGTCGAAAATGGTCTGAATTGCTTCGAGAAAAGGATGGTACGGCCGTGACGCTTTTTCGCTTGACTTGGTGGGGGCACGGCCGTGCCCCCAGATTTTCGATTACAAATAAAATGTCTTCGAACAGGCGTCAGTCGTCCTATAAAATATACAAATCCATATTTAATTAAACAATCGTTTTGTATTTCTAATAAAAAAAAAATATATTAAAAATATTTTAAATTGGAAAAAAATGAATTGAGATAACACCACTTTTCTCTTTATTTCTGGTACTATACATATACGATAAAAATTTAAAAAGTCATGAATACGTTCACAATACTTTGTTATTCATAAAAATAAAAATGAAAATAATTGTACTCAGTATATCACTGACCGGTTTAGTAGTCGGAGATGCCGACTGCAGACCCAAATGTAGCGGGTTCGATCCTTGCTCGAGACAAATATTTAACATGTCTCTTTGTTACGTGTGTGGGCGTTAAATATTTACATACGTATGTATTATTAAAAAAGTTTTAGTCAGGATATCTAAGTTTTCTAGTACCCATTGTAGAGGCTGTGCTTTATTTGGGACTAGACGACCGTGTGTAAGCTGTAATAAATATTACCTATTATTATATACTAACCGATAACCGATGGGGCAGACGAGTTTTCGAGTGGAGGCCACGTACCAGGAAGCGAAGCGTTGGACGCCCCCCGGCCAGGTGGACAGATGACCTGAAGCACCATACCGAGGGTAGTTGGATGTGAAAGGCGGAGGACCGTGTGTGGTGGCGAGCCTTGGGAGAGGCCTATATACTGCAGTGAAGGACACGGGCTGATGATGATGATGATATATTTATACCGAGAGTTGTTTAATAATGATTACGTCATAGGTACTAAGTAAATGTGTGTCTCGCTATATCTTAATTTTTTTCCTGAGAGTTCATTTTAGAAATCCCTGAGCTTTTCGTTTCGTTTTCGGTTATGTAAACTTTTCTTGGTGCAAATACAAATAAAATCCATATCAATCGACCTGTAATAGAAATTACAAATAATATATTCCGTTCACAACTCTCCCGAGGTCTCGTTCAAATAAGACTTAGCGGGGGCGACGTCCATAAATATTGATCTTAAAATATAAAGCGGTGGCTATATAAAGAGATGAAAGGTAGCAACACCATCATTGTCGCTTGTGGTTTCATTGAAAACATATCGAGTATTTTTTTTATCAAGTTAGCTGACTCCGCATACGTAAGAAAAATAGAAATATGAAAAGGTAAAAATTATTAGTATTTATTGTTTTTCAATATCGCAGATCAAAGTACCTACATAAATGTATTTATGAATAAGTAATGTATGTATTATTTAATTATATTTCACAAATTAAATACAGTGATAAACACCAAAGAATGAATTTTGTTGTGGACACTGACTAGATCTTTCCTTTCTTATTTATTATCTTACTTCTCTATACCCAAAGAATGGCTGGAAAAAATCGCTTACCTTATGATAAGGTTCACCATATTTATTTTATCGTAAATTTATTGAAATAATTTAATATTAAATTTAATGATATATATTATTTTATTTTACTTATTTTAATATTAGTATATTAATAATAAATATTATTATATTGTAAATTGATTTATACTTATTATTCCTTATGTACAATATAGTATGTTTGTATCTATAGTGAATACAAGAAAGATTTCGTTAGTCTCATAATTTGTGAACATAGGTATCCTCTATACAATGCATCATTTCCTTTAATATTTATTTCCGCCAATAAATCCCTGTAATTATACTAATTGATCTAGACAACCGTTTAATTAATCTTACAGAGAAGCACGCGCAGTCACGGTGTAACCGTGCGGCGACACGAGCGAGTGCCCAGAAATGGAACTGGCCAGGCCCCCTTGGACCGGAAATGCCAGCAGCCCTCCCCCCTCAGACCCCTCCCACTCAGGCTACAGGAAGTCGAGATTGTGACTCCCAGCGCCTGATTCCTTCCGGCCGTGCCGCGATTGGTCGAATAAAGGTCGTCGATCTCCGATGTTCTTCGGATCGGAACCGGTACGAGGTATTCTAAGTACTGACACACGACTAAGTACGCACACATATAACCTGTCAAACAATGCAATCGTTTTTATAAATATATTTAACCGTTATAAACTAAACTCCTACCAGTATAATAATATTACTTTAACTACTACTAAAATAACGTTACAAATCACAATTGCTTAATTTGACAGGAGTGAAAAAAAAAACTATTGTTCATATGAACGTAATCAAAAAACAAATTTATTTGTGTGTTTCTTTTTATTAAAATAAATTTAACTCAATCCCATGTATTTATTATTACTAAAAATAAGCCCTAACAGAGTTTGACAAGCAAATCGATAGTTTGCCAGGTGTAGGCTAAATAGTTGACGACACCAATAATAGTTCAAACTGATATTGCACACTCTACAGTATACCATACGTGCTGTCGATTTAGTCATTTCATGCGCTAACCTAACAATAACATGACAAATAGAAAGACAATTATCGAAACATTTACTATCAATATGTCCTAACCCAATAGTATTGAATTGACAAAGCTGTTTTAGTGCATCTAAGACATTTCGCGGACGCATTTTGTGTCCTCTTTTATAATAAAGTTTGCACTATTACTTTTATATAATATACTTATTTGCCATAGTCTACCCAGTTAAACTACGAAAAAAAAATTGCCCAGGTTACACTCAGGTGGACTACGAGAAAATAATTTCCTATGGTCCGTCTACCCAGGTGGACTACGGGAAATATTATTTCTCATAGTTCAACAGGTGCACTGTGTAGATAGACTACAGGCAATGGACGAAGTTTGCAAATAGTTATTTAATTTAATTTACGATGTTTTGTCTAATAATGATGGAGGAGTAAACGGACGTATATAGAATGAATTATTATTTTAAATATTTGTTAGACAGAGACGGCAACAACCCACGGCGTACTTAATAGTACCTATGTGTTACGTTAGGCTATTTAAAATAATATTAATTATTTTAATTTTAAGTAATTTAAAATATATGTTTACATATTTTAAACTTATAGCATATTTCTTTTAGCCCAGGAATAAGATAATAAGAAAATATCTACCTTTAATAATTACATTAATCGATACAAGTATCTATTACAATAATAGGACACAACGTTTTTTTTTCTGTTTTTTCCTCTTCACCCCTCAACACTAAATATAACACCTGTTACCAACTTCAGTTCCCACGAGGCACGCGTACTTCTCACGCACTCGCCTTACACTTCCTTCCGCTTGCCTTCGTTACTGAATGTGGCTGCGTGTACGCAACGCATGTTCGGAAACCGCCAAGTAAGTTATATTGTTGGTTTTTTTGTGGGTTAAAGTATGCGGTTACGCAAACGTGAGAGATGCGATGATTTTTATAATGATACCTAAGACATTCAACGCAGCGCCATCTAGTCTCAAAGTAAGCAAGTATTATGTTCGTGTTATGGGTACTAGACAATTGATATTATATATTATACATACTTAAATAATAATAATCATACATGGGACATCCCACACAGTGCCATTTAGTCCCAAAATAAGCAAGTATTATGCTTGTGGTCTGCGTCAAAGAACCAAAGTTGTCGACATAGCCGAAGCGATCAGCAAGCTGAAGTGGCAATGGGCCGGTCACATTTGCCGTAGAACTGATAACCGATGGGGTAGACGAGTTCTCGCATGGAGGCCACGTACCGAAAAGCGAAGCGTTGAGCGCCCCCCGGCCAGGTGGACAGATGACCTGAAGCACCATACCGGGGGTAGTTGGATGCGAAAGGCGGAGGACTGTGTGTGGCGGCGAGCCTTGGGAGAGGCCTATATCCTGCAGTGGAGAGACACGGGCTTATGATGATGATGATGCTTGTGTTATGGGTTACTAAATAACTAATATACATACTTAAATATTCTTTTTTTATAATATATACATATGTAAATATTTTACGCCCAGACACGGAACCAATAGACATGTTCATACACACAAATATTTGTACCGGGCGAGAATCGAACTGACGACCTTTTGTTCTGCAATTAAGCTCTCTATCCACACGGTCTTCTATATATTTTATTCTATATATAAATTCTAGATATATTAAGTAAAAACTGATGGACGTTTCAACTATCAACACACTGCCCAAACTGCGGGGTTAAGAATTTTTGAATGCAGTTCCTTATTTAGCGTAGTTAAACTAGGTATAGCGCCAAGGCAGAATTTCATAAAATTTAATATTTCAGATAGTTAATAACGGCTGTTTTCTCATAGAAATTTTCATAGAAACAATATAAATATCGTGTTTGTCAACTTGAATAGTCAAACAAATATTTTAAAGGTTTCTTTTAAATTCACCCAATGAGAAGTAAATGAGCTTGCCAAAATTTGTAAAGAAACCACTGACAATATATACAACCTAATACAACCTAACATATTTTATTTATTAATTATCATTACACCAAAACTACACTATTGTCATTATTCTAATTCATTAATGATTTGAAGTCTTTTTTATATTAATAACATTATAAACGTAGTATTTTTTTGGATATACATATAATTTTTATTTTAAACAATATTCTAAAACTCCTACGTTTAAATGTATACTTGTAATTTAATTTCGAACTTAAAATATAACATATCAGATCTCAGCGAACAATCTCAGTCAAGACTTCGTAAAGTTTCCGAACGTTTTCCTTGCAAGGGTCAACTAGTGGTTAAGTAACTGAGAAGGGCCATAATCATTTGCCGGACGATCAAACCCTGGGAAGTTCTGCTTCCGGGAATAAAGCCCTTATACCACCCTTCGAGTGACAAATCTTTTTTTGATTGTGAGAAATATTGAGAATATGGCTATAGGAAGTTACTAATTGTGGTTAGCATTTTAGGGAATTCGTTCAAAACATACTGTGTATATCACAGTATAAAAATATGCTACTTAAAAATCACTTACAGCTACGTGTTAATATTCGTGATTATAAATATGCTGTTTGGAGAATCAAATTATTATTTATTATTGAAATATTTAACAATTTTATGTGGAATAACATCCACTGTTTTTTCTCCCCTTTTTTTTTGTTTTACCCTTGCGATGGGAAGGTGGATTGAACTCTACAGCTTCCGCGCGCCCGAGCGCGCGGGGTATGTGGGAGTTGCACCCACTAAACAACCGCCTGAAGCTGAATAAGGACGCCTATCGTTAGCCCGAAAGCTCTGTTTTTTCTCCCATTGAGTTTGGTGCCATCGAGATGGAAGCTCGTACTTTGCATCTACCTATACTAATATTTCGGTGTTGTAATTCTGCCTCTTTCTATTTTTTACCATGCTATTGATCTCTTGATACATCATGACTCCTACTTTCTCTCTAATTAGTTGTAAATTATTTCTTTTTAGTCTTCTCCTACCCTTTTTTCCTTCTAAAACTGTTAGAATCTCCTCCCCTTCTATTTCCTATAATAAAATTCTCCATAGCTCTTTCGTTTTGTTGACCATTCCTAACCCTTTATCATTCATTTTTATTTCGGTCAGCTAATTCGTTTCATTTTCTTCCAGTACAATATCTCAAACAGCCAACCTCTCTCTGTTCCTCTGAATTAATGTCCATTTTTTGCATCCTTACAATAGCATGCTCCAGGCATAAGTCTTAATGAATCGTTTTGTACATTTTATACTTACTTCTGTGTGAGAGGCTCCTTGAGGTACATTTCACACCCTGATGACGCGACGGTAAAATATATGTACCATAATAACAACGACGATCTAGAAATTCTCTTCTTTTTGATACACTTTGAAGGCCTTTTGAATATCATAAGCGGTGCATTGTTTTCTACAATGGACTTGTATATTTTTCTCAAGTATCATTTCTAAGTGGCAGTTCTTCTCACGCGAGGGTCTGAGGATAAACAAAGCGCCACCCGACACCCTTTGTTTTAGTGTACCATTGTTTAATTAGGGACACTTTCTCACGGGAGATGGGAAGATTCCTTGTACATTTAAGTGAAGGAACGCTACTAGATTTCTCGCAGAATAACGTCTACAGAAAAACAAAACTTTTATTAATTACAAAACTACGTTGTGTTTTATTAGCGATCTACTAATTCGATTGTAACAAATAGAAAAAAAATAATTTGTGTTTTACTATTAATAGAACACTTAACGTTTCATATCAATATCATTCGTAGCGGGGTAACTGCATCGCCATATCGCGCTTGAGATGGGCGTTCAGACGGAACAAGGCAGGGTTTCCACAGATCAATCAAGGAGCAGAGAAAACTGAATTTTAGATTATTGAACATACTAAATTGTTGTACAATGTTAGTTACGTTGTGGAAAAAGGAAAACACGAAAATAAAATTTTAGTTACGGTAAAACAATATCTAAAAATTACATAAAGAATCTTTGGATACGTTTTTTTAAATATTTCTATAAATAATAAATTTCGGGTATGATGGACCAGAAAATACTTCAAAAATACCTGAGAAAAAAAAATATTTTCTATAATTACCATAGATGTAAAACTTTTGAATAATGAATAGGTGTGTAAAAAGAAACTAATTTACGAGACCGTTTCTTCATCGCGAATTGTTTACAATTTATTAATAAACAAAGTCAAATGGTGAACGCTTTCGCTGAACGCAACTACCGGAGTTTACCGTATTCAGCTATTCTGACAACGCAGATACTACTAGTAAAATGAACAATCGTTTTTTCAGCCGTTTTATAAATTAGTCAAAAAATTGTTGATCCGAAAACAAAACGGTCTAGTTGCGTATACCAGAACAGCCAACGATCAAGCCTTAGCATAAGTGATGTGAAGTGACTATAAATCTATTATTTATTGGGTGTATTATCTATTTATTGGGTGTGGTTTCCGCACTTAGTCCTTAATGTGGACCATTGTACGTGATGTGAAGTGACTTTCAGTTCTATTAAATTAAAAGAATAAAATCTCCCTCTGTTATTTGGGCACTCTACTCGTACGTTACTTTTAGTTTGTCAGTAATTAAGCCCTAACGGCAAGCAAGCTGTCGCGGTGGCATACCGCTGCGGTACCGAAACGCCATCTGGCGACCGTTATCTTGACCGAAACCTTGTTCTAACGTCGCCCTACGTGGGATATTTTTTCCGAAATAATCGCATTCGTATACATAATGAATACGATTTTTAACAAGTAAAGACCCCATAAATCCTCTAAAACTATTTGAAACACACTAAGATTTGCATATCATATCGAAAAGGTATATTATATTATTTCGCGATGTTGTAAATTAATTTACCTCTGACCGATTACTTTAATGATCGAAGACTCTGACTCAGACCCAAAAGTCGCGGGTTCGATTCCTTGTTCGGAATAAAATTTTGTTAGCATGAACATATTCTTCTAGTCCGCGTATAGATGTAAAATATTTAGTGTATAATTACAAAGACATTTAAGTATGTATATCAGCTGTCTAGTGTCCACACTATATGCTCTGCCCAGTTTTGGTCCAGGTGACTATGTGTGAGATGCCCCAGCTGTTATTTTTATTAATTGGAGAGACACAACTGTTGAACCAAAGTGTATAACTGCAAATAAGCACATCTGTTTGTATTTTAGGGCACAGGTTACATGAAAAATCTAACAGATTCTAATTTCTGTGAATAAAAACAGTTTTATTTTTTTTTTACGTAAGAAACGCAGAAAAACTATTATATTATAGGTGATCATCCACCAAATAAAATATAAAAATTTATAATTGTAAATAAGGAGTAGGGGAAAGTAAAATAAATAAATAAATAATTATTTCAATTCAATTCAATTCAATTCAATTGAAAGGCGCAGTCGAAATCATTTCATTTATATTTAAACTGAAAGAAAGTAAATATTTCCCTATTTTTAAATGTGATGAACTATGGTGGCCGTGTGGGTAAGCACCCCACCTAAAAGTCGTGAGTTCGATGCCCACCGTAGAATATTCACCAATATAAAGAATCCAATATTAAAAAGTTAAACCAAATAAAATATCACAAGCTCCACCGACATGGACAAATTTTGTGACGGTGAACTTTGCAAGCTTCCAAATCGCACGGGATAAGCGTGGTGTGCTTATGGTTTACATAAATCAGTATTGAGGAAGGTATTCGAATAGTAGATGCATGAAAGCTTGATGATAAAAATAGGTAGTTAAAATATTGCGTAATTTTGAATCGTTTACTTTTCTATTAGCATCTCGTGATAATATTGTAATAGCCAAGTGTTAGCGAGCGAGCTTCTAGTTTAGAAGCCCGTGGTTCGAATCCCATGGCATGGACCAATGAGTTTTTTTCTAACTTATGTACATAACTATCACTAAGTGCCTCGGAGAGCACGTTAAGCCGTCGGTCTCGGTTGCCATCGAGAGATAGAGAAACTGCATTGGAGCATTCTGGTGGATTAAGCTCTAAGCCCCCTCATCCTGAGGAGAGGCCCAAGCCCTTGCAATGGGGCATTAATGGGCTGATAGTATGCTATCTATTTGCATGAGAAACGTATTTTTTTAAAAACTGGAGTCTCTCGTATTGGACTTGCCTTTTAAGGGGCATCTGTTTGGCTTCAATGTAAAGAAATGTTATTCTATTACAATTTAACGGTTTTTCTTTACGTAAGTATACGTAGTTATTTAACAAATTGATTGCCAAGACCAAAATAACCTAACTTTTCAAAAGTTTAATCTCTATTTCCCAGAAGTCTACAGTTAGAACAGTTCTTAGAAAATAAAAAGAAGGTATTCGTTTACTAGCTTTATCTACATATGCATTATATGGGTATCCTGGACGAGAGAACGACTCATAGACTACTAAAGTAAATATTTGCTAAAATATCACGAAAATAAGAAATTGACTCAGCTGAAGAGCCATATGTTACAAACGTTAAGCCACATGACAATGACTCGACTGAACTTTACAATCGATCGATTTCGATTTCCTAGACACCCTTTCTAATTAAACATTTCTTGAAGAAGGCATCACATTGTTCGATACGAATTGTCCGAGTCATTCGATTTCCTAAAGTCTTGGAGCGCTTTTTCACATGGACGGCATCGATGTCATCGTTTTTTCTAGTTGGAATATAAATTGGTTTGGTTTGGAGTTTGTTGAAAAATATTATTTTTTTTAAATTTAGTATTTTATTATTTTTAAGAACTTTAGGTTTACAATTAGTTGATGAATTAATTACGTATAATTTTACTAGTATCTTTTGTTCTATAAAATTTGGCAAATATTTTATTGGGACTGAATACAGCACTACCCTAAATATAATTATATGATATAATATTCAATGTTGAATAGTTAATATATAGGGAATAATTTATATATTAAGAACCACCCATAAATTACGTCACAACTAATTTCATTTTTTTTCGGACCCCATACACGCTTGTCACAGATATAATCACATTTATGTGACACCTCCCTGTTGGTGATGTCATAAAATTTTTAATTTTCAACTACATTTTAAACAATATTTTCATAAAGTATTTTTAATATTTTTTTGTTTGTAGAACAACAATTGGTCCATTATGAAAGGACGTTTATAAAAAAAAAATATATAACCATTAAAAACAATTCTACTCTAAGATTAATTAAGATAACATTCGTTTTTGCCTGTTAGTGAATTTTTTTAATCGATTTTTCATTAATGCGACGTCACAAAGCTTGTGACAGCTACTACTCTCGTAACACGATTTCACTTTTTCTAAACCCCCTCTCCTTCCCCGTCACGTACGAAGCAATTTATGAATGGCCCTTGACTATGGATAAGATTTTCAAATTTGTATACCTACCTAAAATTATCAAAAACAATTAAACTGCAAATTCTACTTTAGTTAAATGTAATCTACCAATAACTAGCTTCTATTTGTACCGATTTAAATAAAAGTTATACATGATCATAAGAAACCTTGACTGATTATCATGTTGTTATTTTCATATAAAAAAGGAAAGTAATGTAGAATACACAGACTTTTAAATTAGTTAAATAGAGGTGTAATGCTGGCCATTTATTTCAAGAAGTAAAGTTATCGTATTTGAGCCATAGGATAAAGAATTGAGCCGGGGGGCGTGTACATAAAGTTGACAAAATTTGTTCGGTTTCGAGTCGTGCGTCTTCTGATCTGTTACATTCATAGTTCGGTAAGTTTCCCAAAATACATAGATGTGAAAAAAAAACATTAATTTTACATTAGACACAATCACAAAAGCAAATACTATTAGCCTGTGAGTGAAAAATTTACAACAGTTATGTATGTATAATTGTTTTTTTTTTCACATCCGACACGGCGCGTGCTATTTGATGTGACGTCGTTACGCTTTGGCGGTTTTTCGTAAATTGATATTTTCGTCGTCTTGACTCCATTTGGCCCATTTCCGTCCCTTGTGTTTATTCGCGCGTAACTCGATTGCTTAATTTTGTATCAATTTAAGTCTTCTTAATGAACTCGTAAAATGTTTATGTTACTAAAGTGCATAAGCTCAATTGACAAAAGTTAATCAGCAGAAGCTTCCTGTCATTAGGAACAAAATATGTCGAATCATATTTTTTGTCTGATGGATTCTTTTTGAGATATTAATAAAATTTAACATTTTAATAGCGACTTTTCGTCGTATAGAGGAGTCGAACAGAAAGGGATCTTGCCGTTTTGTCTTCCTAGCGAACAGCGAAACGAGCAAACAATCTTTAGTAGATTCAGTAAGTCTCCGCGTTAGCACACCGTAAATTGAAAAAAAAATTCTTTTTCTTGTTAAAATACCTACTTAGACTTGGACTTCATAGCTGTAAGAAATAAAAAATCGTAACAAATATTTTCATTAAGTAAATAAAAATTTAAAAAAAAATCGCATAACTCACGGGTACTAAGTATTGGAGCTACTATCATCATCATCAGCCCATGTTACCCCACTGCAGGGGCAGGTCTCCCCCAGGGTAAGTAGGGGGTTTGAAGCTTAAATCCACCACGCTACTCCACTGCGGGTTGGGGATTGTAACGACCGCCATCTATTCACAGCGTCCGGGACCGACTGCTTAACGTGCTCTCCGAGGCACGGAGTCAGTGATAGTTAATGTACTTAAGTCAGAAAAACTCATTGGTACACTCCCGGATTCGAACCATGGCCCTATAGTCTTATAAATTTGAGACAGGTTCGTTGCGTTCTGGGCTATCACTACTATATTAGGTAGGTAATGATGCAAAGAAATTTTTTTCTTGACTTTAATTGAGTATCTATCGAAGGTCATTTGTAAATAATTTATTGTGTACGTATATAGAAATACCAGACGGTTTAAAAATTTAAAAGAACAAAATTAACACCTAACTCAAAATTGGACGACCGACATATCAAGTCTGGGACAAATACGATATTTCAAATTCCCAGACCAATGTGGGCAGGGGGAGTGGGGACGGATGTTTTTGTGTTTACACACGCTAATTGTGACATCTATGTATTACAACACAATGGCTATTTAGCTTTAGCTACACAATAACAGGAATTACATTTAGTTACCTATAAACGCAAGGAGGTTATAGAAAATTGTTTCCTGATTTGATTTTGAATTAATGCGAGATTATATTCCTGCAAGTCGCAATACAAATCGTAGGTGATCAAATTAAATTTTTCTACGACGATTGCTATCGTTGCTTGTATAATTGCAAAACTGTGTTGGTTTGCTTCACAGGAAACGATTCTGTACCATCGTACAACATGAAAAATATGTTTCTTGTACATATAACCCTTTCAATTTATTTCAATTTTATTATATATTCTTATAGCGGCCATTGTAGAACATACTCCATGAAAATTTCTAACATACATTACATCTCACAATTACCATTCACCAAAAACGCTAAAATAACACGTTTCTTGTACAGAAACCCCCCTTAATTTTTAACTTTATTTTATTTTTATTGTTATTATAGCGCCCATAGTTGTACATGCTTCATATATATTTTGAATGTAAGCAATGATCTCGCAATCACTAAAAGCGTCGAAAGAACGCGTTTCTTGTACGGGAACCCCTATTATATTTAAATTTTGTTTTTATTATTATTTTTTTTTTGTTACAGCGGTCCTAGTAATAGGTGCACACTCTGAGAAAATTTCGAGTGTCTACTTATCACGGTTCAAACTATATAGCCCTGTGATAGACGGACAGACGGACGGACATACAGACAGACAAAACAAGGTTTTTTTTTCTATTTTGAGGTACACAATCCTAAAAAAAAGTAATTTGTAAATATTAATGGTTGCTCATTTTTAATTATTATATGGACGCTTATTGGATTTTTTTAAAATCATTTTGTAAAAAACTTTATTAGGACGGGAATCAAAGCTTTCCACTTCCCACCATAAGCTTTCTTCGAAAGAAAAGCAGGCAAAAAATCAAGCGATGTGACCTAAATAACTTGTAATGATTTAAATTTTTTTTTTTAATGTTATACGTTATACTGTGTTCGATGAAGCAAAATCATGCGTGCGTTAATTTATTCAGGCATTTCAGGGGGGCTTTGTTTTTTTAGTTTATTTTAGTTAGGGCTAGCTAAGTGGCCGGTGCTCAGCTCACGGACGGATTCACACTTCTTTCAGCTCTTTGAAGCGCTGCCATACCCTTGTCCCCCTCGTCCCGCACTGCGACATGAAAGGCTGCCGATGGCTTCCTCAGTAAACCTATGTTTTATAAATAATACTGTAGAGTATAGACTAAAGCTCTTTTTTTATGCAACTTTATTATTTTAAATTTTGTCATATTAGTTTATTAAAAAAATATATACAAAAAATGGAAATAATTACAACTATTATAACGACTACAAATATTATTGACTGACCGATTGGTCGAGCCGTCGGATGCGCCGACTGCACACCCAAAGGTGTGAGTTCGATTCCCATCCAGGACGAGTTTATGTTCACGAACATGTCTATTTGTTCCGTGTCTGACTGTGAAATACCTAGATATCTACATATTATTTAAAAATATATATTTTTATTTAAGTATGTATATCAGTTGTTTAGTACCCATAATACAGTCTCAGCCTAGTTTGGGATTAGATGACCGTGTGTGAGATGCCCCAGATATTATTATTATTAAAATCTATCTGAATTGTTTTTCTGTAGCCCTTTTACTTGCATTCACTAAACAAGTCCAATGAAAGCACAGAGCTAAATAAGATGTTACCTATATACTCATTCGACAACAATAATAATTTCAGAATCTATAATTTTATATATCTATAAGTATTTATATAGGTTCAAGTAGCACATAATTTACCTATACAATAGTACAAATTACGTGGCAACAAACTCTATATAAATTAATCAAATCATTAGTAAATTATTCATTTGACTAATTTACCTACCAACAAAAAAGGCCTAGCTGATCTCGAAATACGTGTACAAATAGTAGGTACAACGGATTCTCGTACGCACGAGCTGACATATGTACACAGCATCCAACGTCCAGTTTTATACTACACACACACACGGGGACATAGTATAAATTTTACAGTATACACACTTTTGCATCGAGCCACAGAGTTCGGGTGGTCATAGGGAGGCACGGACACGGGGGTGCATGGAACTGGTCAGCCATTTCGTGTCCAGCGAGATTTATAGGCTGTGCAGCGTTAAGATATGAAATCGGATGTAGTTATGTATTAGATTTTTTTTGTATGTCATTAAGTTCCATAAAGAAATTATTTTGTTTTAAAATTTATTTGGAATAAGATTGTAACAAATAACATGATATTATTTTGTTTCAAAATGTTAGCGATTTTATTGATTATTATAAATAATATATATCTACATGGCAGTTGAAAGAAAACACTACCAGTTTAAATAAACAACGCGCCAATTTGGAAATACATTTTTGTGGATAACGCATTCGTTGCGACGTGAAAGGCATTATTTCGAAATGCAGAGCCAGTGCCGGTCGGAATAGGGGGATGATGTAGCGAAAGGGGGCAGTGGGGGGCAGTCGGGTCAGCGCTGTTTGTCTATCGCCGCATTTCCCCATTCAACGGCTGAATTTTCCGAAGCTCAGTGCACCACCCTGTATAAGCCTCCCCCCACCATTTTTATTAGAGCAATCATTTAATACTAGTTATGACGTCTGCTTTTAACCAGTTCGTTATGCCTACTTCTTAATATGCGTATCAACGAGACTCAATCACATATGTCGTGATTTGATTTGTTGTTAAAGTTAATAATAATAACGTATACATCACAATGTCTAGGCCTCAAACCAAGCATTAGTTTGTATTTTGGGTACTAAGCGAAGACACCACATACATATAACAACCAAGACCCGGTACCAGTATCAATATTCATCATATAAATACTGACCCGACCTGGGATTTGAACCCGGGACCTCCAGCTTCGTAGGGAGGGTCGCTACCCACTAGGCTAAGCGGTCGTCAAGTTAATAATATTATTAACAGAAAATTGTTAAGAAAAGTTTGCCCTGCATAATATATACAAAACAGTAGAAGTAATTAATCATATTAAGTGGTTGGATTTCGCGTGCCTATATTGTATGATCTAACGCATCACACCTAGCTATATCAGTCTTATCATAATGTCACATGCTTTAAAAAATAAAGAAACAATAAGAAAAAATATTAACTTCTTTGAAAATATTATTTTAAATATCGGAATAAGTGTGTATTTCTCTTTTTGAATTTGTTTGTATCAAACTTAGAATATAACATACTGATATGAAAAAAAGTAAACCTTAAAATTGTGAATTAAAACCTTTCAATCATTCGATTTCATTTGATTTTCGTCCTCACAGAAGTCTTGGACCGCTAAGTAAATTTACAGTCTCTATCCTACCCTGTATACTGTTACGTCATAACAAAATATAGGTATTAGTTAGTACAGCAGTCCCCGACGCAGCGAAGGAAAAAATAATTTTAAAACTAATAAACAAATATTAAGTATTTCAGACTTTGTAATTGTTAGTTGTTTTGGTTCCATGACTTTTAAAAGTTAAAATTTTTTTATTTACCGACGACCGCTTAGCCTAGTGGGCAGCGGTGGGCAGAACCCTGCCTGCGAATCTGGAGGTCCCGGGTTCGAATCCCAGGTCGGGTCAGTATTTATATGATGAATATTAATACTGGCACCGGGTCTTGGTTGTTATATGTATGCGGTGTTTTCGCTTGGTACCCAAAATACAAGCTAATGCTTAGTTTGGGACCTAGACGTTGTTATGATTGTGTGTGTTATTATTATTATTTATTTAAGAGCGTAGAACGTAAGTGTAAAAATTTTGATTGACAATATATTAGTCAATTTAAAAAAAAATGTTTTATTATTTAACTTACTTAACTTTATTGCACGTGTATAGCAATTTGTAATTTCTTACTAAGTGTTTTAGTTTGTAGTGTACCTATCTCTATAGAGTTTCTTACATGTTAGACCCTTTACTGGCTGTCTGATGTTTTAATCCATTGTTACTCTAAAATAATACAGGTGTTGATTTTCTTAATAAATAAATAAATAAATAAATAAAATTAATTGTATGTAAAAGATACAATTAATTATTTTTATTTTTACGTAAGAACCGTCACGAGTAAATCAACTTTTAAAGTAAATAGACCTTAGCGAATTCGGTTCATTTGTTTGAAATCTACGATAACGCAGACAGACACAAACTGACAAACAGACAGTAAAGTAGTTATAAATTATCCATATTGAACCACAATTTACAAAAAAAAATGCATTCAAATTGGTTAACCCATTCAGGAACTACGCCGCCAAAGATAGATATACAGACTGACAGACAAAGAACCTCTATTTCGACAAGTGTCAAAACGGCTGTAAACAGTTGGTTAAATGAATTTACAGCGATTTAATACCATTTTTAACAACTTCAATATTGTTCTGTGACATTTGCTGATAAATGATTATAGAGGTGTTCGGTACAAAGAAAAAAAAATGAAAAATAAAATACCTGTTAATCTGCAAACGTTACGTATTTCACTTTTATTATACGGACATACATAACATAGAAACAAACAGATAATTTTGTAGTTAGGTTGTACGAGAATCACATAAATCAATCCTAACACCCGCCTGTCGACTTGCGATCAGAAAGCAATAACTGATACGACGGAACTTACGTCACAAGCAAAACAGTTTAAAGTGAAATCTTACAAAAGTATTAAATATTTATTTACCTATACCGCCGTTGTATAAATTAGGAAAGATGGACAGTCATTCACACAATTACTTACAAAAAAAAGTGCTAAAATACGCTCGATAGCACTTATTTCGTGTATAATCTTGTTAACCAAACGATAGACTTCCTGTAAATTGTATTTTAAAACTGCGTAATCATAACTACCCACTTTCCTTTATATATTCATTCCGCCATTGTCTTTCCTATGCGACGCACCAAAATTAACTACTTCTTCGCTTGATTGTTTCTCACAAAAAAACCGTGTAATACATAAACTATTGTGATTGTGACGACCGCTCAGCCTAGTGGGCAGCGCCCCTGCCTGCGAAGCTGGAGGTCCCGGGTTCGAATCCCAGGTCGGGTCAGTATTTATATGATGAATATTAATACTGGCACCGGGTCTTGGTTGTTATATGTATGTGGTGTCTTCGCTTGGTACCCAAAATACAAGCTAATGCTTAGTTTGGGACCTAGACGTTGTTGTGATTGTGTGTGTCATTATTATTATTATTGTGAAAAGTGGTGTGTGCCCGATATTTGTTCCCGCGCTGCCAGACGGGAGCTGCTGGCTTCCATCGAAGTTCGGAGTGTGTCGCTGAAAAAGGTCACTCCTTTATTCTCTACCCTTTAGCTCCGCTGTTGCTCCCCGCTACACTATACCATCGCTATATACAGTCCACTAAAAACGCTGGCGCTTTAGGAATGAGCCCAGACGTTGTTCATAAGAACTCGTGGGCGCCACCAATATTCTTTAATTTTTTTTGTAACATTGTAATTAAATACAGAAAAGGTACACATATACGTATGATTCCTTGTAAACTTTTAGCTTCAATTTTTACTAGAGATTGTGCATCTTCCCCAATTTATAATAATAATAACACACACAATCACAACAACGTCTAGGTCCCAAACTAAGCATTAGCTTGTATTTTGGGTACCAAGCGAAGACACCACATACATATAACAATTAAGACCCAGTGCCAGTATTAATATTCATCATATAAATACTGACCCGACCTGGGATTCGAACCCGGGACCTCCAGCTTCGCAGGCAGAGTCGCTGCCCACTAGGCTATGCGGTAGTCAATTTATAGATCGATGACCCCTACGTACATTTAAAAAATGATTTTATTCCTTGGAATGAAATCATTTTTCATATATATATTTATAGTATAGGCTGTGTATACAATATAGGCCTTAATATAGGCGTTGTGACAGTGCATTTTCGCATTGAGGACCGACCGGGTCTAGGTGGCAGACGCTTGGTGACGCCTAGACGCCATATTTCAAAAGTTCGTAATATTTTTATTTACAAAATTCATGGAAATAGTACGGTTGGTACAGATCTAATTCTTTAAAATCAATAAACTGTGTATTTTGAAAATAATTGTATGAGAAGAAATAAAATAAAGTAAGTTCTAAATGATAGGATTTTCAGTTATATAATCAATAAATTTTTTCCGCATTTTTCTTGTTTATTCAGTTTGATTACTGAAAAAAACTGTTTGCAAAAAGTACGTATTTTAGAAGAAACTTCCTTTAACGTAATTTTAAGTGCATATTACATAATTACAACTATTGTTGAAACCACATTTAATTACCGGTAACGTATTCGTGTGAACAAAGATATTAATCTGGGGGCACGGCCGTGCCCCCACCAAGTCGAGCGAAAAAGCGTCACGGCCGTACCATCCTTTTCTCGAAGCAATTCAGACCATTTTCGACCCCCTGTAACTTCGTTGTGGATAAAACTAGAAGACTGAAATTTTCAGTAACCATGCAGGCATATTATATAAGCATATTTTCAAATTTCATTCAATTGGAACCAGTATTTTTAAGAAATTATAACGGGTCAAATTTCTTAATTTTGTCACTCACTGACTCACCGATCATCAAAATTCTAAGGCACTTCTAACAGACCTAGAAGCTTCAAATTTGGAATATAAGTAGTGTTTGGTGTATGAATCAAGGAAAAACTAAAAAATCTAGAAAAGACCGCAAAAAAAAAATTAAGCCCATACAGCCAAGTCTTCAGTTAAATTTTTCAATATTGGCTTTATTCGTAACGATGTTTTATTACGGCAGTTATTATTATATTGCGTGCGAAGCCGCGGGTTTAAGCTAGTCCCATATAAATATAGGCGCATGGTAGTGCCCCTGCCAAATCGAGCAAAAAATGGGTATTCCCGTCATGAAAACAAGTGTATTAAATTATTTATTAATGCAAAAAACGTACCTACGTGCGTATTCGTACTTATTACGAGTGCGTAAGGTTGTATAATATATCTTAGAAAAACTATATACATATAGATATACATATATACAATAAGTAGAAGGTACCGAAAAGGAAAAAAATAGAACTGTCTACAAAATACAAAAAGAAATGAGATCCCATCAAAAACAATACTTGTCAAAAAAACCAAGTCTCGCAACTCAGTTGTTCTGCGGTAAAAAGTTGTGAGATCCATGTAATACCAAGTCGGTTATTAATTTATTCGGTTATAAATATATTGAGACTTGGCCATCGCACTAAATAATTGAATTTACATGTGTTTTCAGGCGATTGAATTTACACGTGTTTTCAGGCGATGGCCAAGTCTCAAAATATTTATAACCGAATAAATTAATAACCGACTTGGTATTACATGGATCTCACAACTTTTTACCGCAGAACAACTGAGTTGCGAGACTTGGTTTTTTTGACAAGTATTGTTTTTGATGGGATTTAAATTGACACATAGCAGCTTTTACCTTAAGCGAAAATTTAGCTTTCGTGCCAGCTTGCGATGCGAAATCACAGATACACGATACATCACGAAGTGATGGTCGAACGAAAATAAGCGTTTATTTTACAAAGATTGTATTTTCACTGAACAATCAATAACATAAAATATTACCTACAACTATTAACATCAGTGGGATCAATAATTCGTGTTAAACGTTTTTACCTTACTTGGAAAGTTGCTAGTAATACATGGTTCCGTGGTGAAAATAAAATGATAGCCTTACCATTAAGAATTCGTATCCAATTGGTCGGTGTCAAATTAGCCAATGGCTTGCTAGTTAGTACCTGAAATGAAAAAAATCTGTTTAATATTGATTAATGTTCTTAAATAATTTTTTTTTATACAATTAGTGAAAACCCTATAAATGTTTTATAAAATATTGTTTGAAATAACTACAATTTACAAGATCGACATATTATTGTAATAGGCAGACGCGTCCACGAATAACATCTAGTATAGATATATTTTGTATCTACACTGCGTTTCTTGCTCAAACTCTCCAAAAGAAGTCTTTTCCATGAGTTACTTAACTAAACCGTTATTTGTGATCTGACTTCTTTTTAAATTATGTGTATTTTAAACCTCCTTTCAGCGTGATATGGGTTACTAAGTAGGTAACAGTTTTAAAGCCCAAATAAAACTTTTTTTTTATGTTCCATAATAAAAAAAATTATATTTTTGTAAATTAAAACATTTTCACCGCTATTTAAGTTGTTATCGAATGTGTTTCGCGGTCAGTAACCTCGTGTGAACGTTATTAGGTATTGCATAGTATCGATACAACGCCGTTGCATGTGATGAAATGAAAATTTTCTACATTTAATAAAATAAATAATACATAAAAGTCTTATCGGAATCAATGGAAAATGCTTTCAACTTTTATGTGTATTAATTTGGCAGAATCTCGAAAACACTCCAAAATATTTCACTGTAGTTCAAGAAAAGAAAAGGTTTTGGCAGATAGACAGATAAACGGACAAAGAAGAGATCCCATAAACGCTCCTTTTCTTGAGATACGGAACCCTAAAAACCATCAAAGAATTCATAAAGATATCAAAATAGCTATTCAACCATACCTCACTCGAGGAGACCAGTAAAAACTTTTTTATCCTCACTTCGCATAGGTAATATGGAGAGGCAATATAAAAAAAATTATAGATTATTTGATTACACGTTTTTGTAGTGGTAACAAATATATGTAAACCATATCAAATAGCTTTAAACCGCCAATAATCTACTAGTAAAATGGCTATGAAATACAGACGGACATACAGGCAGACAGACAGAGAGGAATAACTAACTATAAGAGTCCCTTATCGGACTATTTCTATACCTTATTAGCTATACCGTTGTAAATCGATAACCTTTTTATTTATAAGTGATAGTAGCCGATAATATCTACGGTTTTCATACGGGTTGGCACGTGCGCCCACCCGGCGCGGCGGCTCGTGCGTTGCTTCTTACACGACCTTCTCCGAAAGCACACGAGTATTCCCGAACTCTATTCTCGAATCAGTCAACGTTTAATTTTTTATGACATTATATCACACTTTTATTGTATTTGAATAATAAATTAAAACGAGAGCGCTTTTTGTAATTTTTGTAATATAACTAAAGATCTAAAGATATAAAAATACTTCAACTTAAATTTCGCGAATAAAGTTATTATACAATAATATCTAATATATATTTACTAATAATAAATATTTCTAGCGACCCGCCCCGGCTTCGCACGGGTAGCAGAGCATATATGCTGTAGTGTTTTTTTTTTTCAAAGGGATTAGGCAGCGTTTTCGATGAAACCTCCCAGTCGGCTTGATTTTTCCGACGTCTTCAACATTAATCGTCATATTTTAACTTATTTGCACAAAACATTAATGAATTATACACGTAAACCTTCTTCTAGAATGACTCTGTTCACTGGTGTCAATCATATGAAATTCCGCTCAGTAGTTTTTGAGTTTATCACATTCAGAGACTTTTTTTTATAATATGTAGTGGTGTAGTAACGAAAAATAAATGAAAACAGGAGCGCTTTTTGTAAATTTTCTGGTATAACTGATTCAACTAAAATTTCGAGAATAAATCTGGGTATGTATTTATTTTTACAATAATAAGTAATATTAATTGACGTGTAGGATATACAAATATTTTAATTTTTGTAGGATTCTGATTGGCAGTAAAAACATAAAGAAGATACCTAATACTAGGTATCGTATTAGTGGCCTGGAAGTCTTACTGGCGTCTTACTGGCTCTTATAGGCCTGACGGGTATTTAAAATTATGGCCGTAGGTAGGTATGCCGGCCGTGCGATATTTCTCTATCTAACAGGACATTTTAAACATTAATAATTTTTTTTTTTTGGAAGATGTACAGCATCATTTTTTAATTCAACATAAAATCATTAAATAATACATCTTATTATGCCAATTACAAATCTTCACATTTAGTAATAATATATATTTAAATAATATATATTATTAATATTAATAATAATAGTGTTAATAATAAAAAAATAATAATAAATGTATTTATTTCTTGTTAATAAAGATTTATTTTTTTAAATTCTTTAATTTTTGTGATATATTTAGAAAACTTTTTAAATTATTAAAAAATTTAAATAGTCAATTAATATTGTCCTTGGACCATGCATCACCAAGGTAATTTGGATAACTTATAGTTAAATACAGAGTGATGGTAAAAGAATAAACGAAAAAAAAGAAAATTATTTAATTGTTTTCAGCAAAGATCATAATATTAAAATTCGGCAGGCGACAAAAAACCTTCTGATATTGAAGGTGCGGTAAATCGAAAGAGTTTCATATTTTAAATAATTTGTCAAAATCACAATCTTACAAAAAAATGAAATTAGAAGCCTAGACAAGAAATTAAAACAGCAACAAATGTAATAAACTTCTTTTTAAATTTAAAGCAATATGTTAGATATTATGAAAATTTCGAAGCTGAATATCTTTTAAATAAAAGCGAATAGCCACACTTTTATACCTGAATCGGAAGAATACTTCTTTGTCGAGAGCAACTATTTTTCAAAATTTTTACTCCGACGTAACCCGATATTTCATAAAATAATGACATGGAAATTCTGGTTGTCAATATCAGCTTTAGCAGCCGATACCACCGCACGAGGACTTTGAGACACTCGCTCCGACGTTATTCGTTAGTGAATGAATGACTATACGCTTGTAATGAGACAGTAAGATATGACAAATCGTGACTTAGTTTACGTTACTTCATTGGCCGAAACTTTAGTTCTTGGACCACTTAAGAGGCGACATTGTAACGCGTTGTCCGCCTGTCCCTTTATAAATGATTACTCGGTTTTTTTTTCGTCTACCAATTAAATAAACATAAACAAACAAGATGTTTTCGGCCAGGTGGCAGGGCGTGTGCCTTTCATCGTTTTATTGCCCAGCGGTACGTTATCGTGACGTTCAAGGGCCTAATTGTCGGGAATGGCAACAAAAGAACTCTCTTGTACACCGGAAGCAGTTTGTTACAGTCCACGTTACGCTGGGGTTATGTTTAAAATCCTATGATTTCATTTACTTATGTGTAACATCGCGGTGTTTTTTTTTTTTACGGTTATCATACTGAAGGTTTTATATAAAGGAAATATCAAATCAAATTTATGTTAATTATAACCTTTGTTACAAACACGATCAGAGCAGGTACCTAATAACTTTGTACAAATGAAGGAGTGGGCGAAACGTATATTAATATGTGCAAAAAATATTATTTCTTTTATTAGAATAAGTCTTTACTTGAAATATAAAGCCAAAAGCGACATAAGTATAAAGCATCTGTGTATTTTTCGTCATTTTATTCATCGTCATCCATTTGGATGTCTCTCGTAAAGTAAATACGTCATTTATTTCCTTTTTTGTCCAAAATCGTACCCGAAATGTCTTGCAAGCGTTAAGTATTACATCAAATTGCACAAAGACACGGTCCGTGCTTCCGCAATGCTCTTAAGGATTACTTTGAAATTTCGAATATTCTTCAACATAACCAGATGTTGAAAATTTTTTGACTTTTAAAGCTTTTTGCCGATATACCTTAAGGAGCGATTAAAATAAAAAAATTGAGAAGAAGAACGTATGTCGACTTCCATAAATATACGACAGCTGGAGTTGTATTTGTTGATTCTCAATCGATACATATAGAGCTAATTTCTTAATTAATCGTTACTTAATTTAGAAAAAAACTAATCAAAAAATCAACCATTCATCAATCTAAGAACTATTTCTGAATAACAGATTCACATGCATTGTAATAATTTCATTATAAGCAAACTTTCGGTGGAAAAATATATAGGAAATTTTAACGTAAATACATAACATATACTATAGTGAAAATATTTATGACGAAAATTATCGAACCGCAAATTCAAAAAAAATTTATAAACACCTTTTTTCAAAAACATTTGTAAACCTGACATGAAAAATTTATTCTGGGACTTCAAAAACGTGTATAGTACATTAATATTTATTGGTGTGATGCGGGCGTTTGGCGAACCAATTGAAGGAGTGATTCTTGAGGCACAATAGTTCGCACCGAAATTGGTCTACTTTGGCCAAATTACCAGTATAGTGGTGCCCCTATGCGGACCCCCTGTGGGGCTTTGAGAACAAACAAATTGGTTTACTATAAATCTTTTCCTTCCGTTAAGTGTACGAATAAGGAATTTTACTTGTGACGTTTGGCAAAATCAAGACTAACAGTTAAACATAATTTAACCGAAATTCGCAGTTTTTAGATTTTAGGTGTATTTTCCGTTATAATTAAATAAATCAAATTTTCTGTGACAAAATAATTCGTTAAACAATTAAATTAATTTTTTATTTCTTGTATTATCGTGTCCTATTTTATTACAGTAAAATTTACTGTGTTTTTCGTGTATTTTAAATGTATTTGCATCGCCTTTATTTATTTAAACAATTATGGTAGTCACAATAATTTCTAAAAAAATAAAAAAATATTTGTCATTTATTTAACAAAACTATAAAGTATTTAATAAAATTATTATAACACATCGACGAATACCAGTTTTTTATAACGTTGACTGTCATCAAAAAAAACACAACAAATCGACAAGTGACAACTAAATTACCATGTTCATACAAAAGCAAACCCTTTTATCGTACCTCGATATCTGATATAGTTTATAAAAGCGGTTCTTTCAAAACATCCGCCGGGGTCACACGCCCACTTGTAAGAAATGTGACGTGACCGGAAGTTACGTAAGAAGGTCGTCTCGTAAACGCACACATACAAACCGCTTCCATTGAACGCGGTCATGAATGAGTTTATTATGAGTCAGACATGAAATGATTATAAAAGAAGTGATAGATTAGTTTATTAGTTTAGATACGAACTTTTTTTCATTTTAACACACAGCTTGTCTACGAAATTTTGCCCTGCAAATAATTTAATTGGAAATATGTGTAAAATGTATTCAAGGCAAAAATCCGTACGTAGGTAAGTAGGTATATTCCAATAATAAACCGGTTATTTTTCCACAGAACAGGTTTTAAAAAAGCGTAATAATTGTGTTAGTAATAATAATAATGCTGCAATTGTTTGTCAGGATATCGTAATTCGTAAACAAGCCTTCTTTAAATTACACTTTTTTAAATTCTAATCTACCATTAATATAAATCATATAATAATATCTGGTACATCCCACACAGCGCTATCTAGTTCCAAAGTAAGCAAGTATGCTTGTATTATGGGGTACCAGACAACTGTTAGATATATTTAAATATTCTTTTTTACAATATATACATATATAGATACTTTTTATAGTCAGACACGGAACAAATAGACATGTTTATGTACACAAATATTTGCCCCGGATAATATTTGCAATCGAACCCGCGACCCTTGGCTCCGTAGTTGGGGTCTCTAACCACTCGCCTAATCGATCAATCAATATAAATTATATAAATCTGCGATGCCTATAAAAAAATATCAGCATCGCAGCGACTTGAATATTCTCAAGGCGATTTTCTGAATCTAGTATTTTTTTATTTTTTTAAAATTTATATTTGCGTAGATATATAGTCATCAGACCAAATGCTGAGTTTATACTATCCTTTTTCTTCTATCTAAGTACGTCTTATTTTCTGTTCAATGTCTTTCATCACAATGGTCTAGTCTTTCTTTAGTCCATCACATTCGATCTATTTTTTCGAAAATGTCTTCAGTGTGAAAACGAACTCAAGTAACTTATGAACAATAGGTAAGTTATCTGTTTTTCCCCTTTTATTTATTATGTTATAATTTTTTGTCCATTTTATTATTCATATAAGAGTTGATGATTTTATTTCTTACTTTTAAATGTAATTACTGATTTAAATACTATTGGCTAATGGATTTTATCATTTAAAAAAGAAGTATTTTCCTCTTTTTTACGTTTTTCAAAGCCAATACAATTCAATCCATTTTGACATCTAGCTGCATAAGGACAGTCGTAAGTTAACTTTATTTACGCGCACTCAATCAGTTTTTATTGAGATTGACAAGTCACTTTCGAGTTGGTAAACACAACGATTGATATTTATTGATGGTTCTTTATTTACAGTTCAGTCTGAGTATTTTTCAGATAAACTAATCTACATATTCCACTTCCACTTCCACCAGCCCATCATGCCACACTGCAGAGGCTTAGGCCTCCCTCCAGAGAAGAGGGATTGGAGCTTTATCCACCACGCTGCTGTAGTGCGAGTTGGTGCATTCTAGCGACTGCCATCTGTTGATGACAACCGGGACCGACAGCTTAACGTGCTCTCCGAGGCACGGAATCTATAGATTCCGTAGAATCTATAGATTCCGTAGAATCCGTGCCGTACCGTAAGGGGTAAATAGATTCCGTAGAATCTATAGATTCCGTAGAATCTATAGATTCCGTAGAATCTATAGATTCCGTAGAATCCGTGCCGTACCGTAAGGGGTAAATAGATTCCGTAGAATCCGTGCCTCGGAGAGCACGTTAAGCTGTCGGTCCCGGTTGTCATCAACAGATGGAAGTCGCTAGAATGCACCAACTCGCACTACAGCAGCGTGGTGGATAAAGCTCCAATCCCTCTTCTCTGGAGGGAGGCCTAAGCCTCTGCAGTGTGGCATGATGGGCTGGTGGAAGTGGAAGTGGAATATGTAGATTAGTTTATCCATATTACAATGATACATTCAATAACATAGGTACAATAACCTAGGGAAAGGTGAATTATTTAAAATTCTTCACTTTTTCCTTTTCAACTAATGACATTATTATAAGTAATTTAAGACACGATTGATTCAAACGAACGGATATATTAAACCTTAAATTACTAATAAACGAAAAAAATAAAATCGATATGTCGAGTGGACCATAATAAAGTCACACTTGGCCGCGTATCGAAACAATTATTTACTTCCGAAAAACTGTCCGTCATTTCCGAAATTTTAACGACGGGGGCATTGGACTTTGCGCCAAAAACCATAGTGTTACGGTATGTCATTATACCCTTTGTCCATACCAAGAGCGATTGTATCGACGACTCAGTCACTATTCTGTTGCGTTGTTAGTGGTCAGCATTGAACTTGAGTGGCTCTGATGTAATTAAACTACATTGTTTTCAGTGAGAACTGAAACAGCGTTTTCGTATCGCTCCGCTTGTCCCATCGCAGCTGCTCTCAGCATGGCCTCACGTTTGGGGGTCATGTGGTAAAGTGGGGGGCAGGGAAGTGCATACTAGAGGGGTGCGTACGCGCAGGTGTGAGGCCAGATGTCTTGAACAAATTACCGCCATAAGGCCCGCGGTGGACGCCCTAACCTTTTGTATCGTACTTGGCGTGTGCCAAGTTTTAATTTTATGCTTGATTACTGGCACATTCGATTTGGACCGACTAATGAATGCTTTGAACGAGTCTTTTCTTGTTGATGTCAAATTGTAGATCGATTGAGGTATTGTATATTAAGAAATTAAAATTTTGGTATACCTAAGAATTTGAGTCTGATTTGGACAAACGTTTTTTAATCATTGAAGCAGTTCTAGATGGTTTTGCATATGGGGTAAATTTCTTTTCCTATTTCATACAAAAAATTTAAAATAGATAAAAATAATATCTGAAAACTGGCCTCATCTCAATGAGTGAACAGCAAAACACTTTTCACGTTAAATTAATAACGTAAATCTTAACCGGAGGCCAGCGCCAACGGGAATTTCGCATCGAGTAACTATTAGGGGTTTCTCGACATCTTCGCGTCGGTGACACCCTAGTATGCCTCCTGGCCGCTTCGATGAAGTCGTTGGAGCTTTCGGGCTAACGACACGCGTCCTTATTCTGCTTCAGGCGGTTGTTTAGTGGGTGCCCTCCCACATATCCCGCGCGCCCGAGTGCGCAGAAACTGGAGAGTTTGATCTGCCTTCCCACCGCAAGGAGAAAAAAAATCAAAGTCGACATCGAAAATAAAATAATATTCTTTACAACTATGTAAGTCGTATCATCATCATCATCATCATCATCAGCCCATTTTTACCCCACTGCAGGGGCTTAGGCCTCCCCCAGGGTGAGGAGGGGGGCTTGGAGCTTAAGTCCACCACGCTGCTCCACTGCGGGTTGGGAACTGTGACGACCGCCATCTATTGACAGCGTCCGGGACCGACTGCTTAACGTGCCCTCCGAAGCACGATGTCAGTGATATTGTGTACTTAAGTCAGAAAAACTCATTGGTACACGCCCGGATTCGAACCATGGCCCTATGGGGTCTTATAAATTTGAGACAGGTTCGTTGCGCTCTGGGCTATCACGACAATTCACAAGACAAGACAAGTCGTATCAGCTTTACCCGAAATCACCTAAAACTATGGTTACTATCCGTTTATAATACCAGGACAATACACCTCATACGTACAGAAACACAATTTGACGAACAATAAAGCTCATAATTTATTTTAGTACAGCGAACAAACGTAGCGAGTCCGATGACCACATAATGCTGACAAAAAACTAAAATATAACGGTTGTACCTAGCGGGAGTTAGGTATGAAGCGAAGAATAAAGGCAGTTTTTTATTACGATGTAGCGGTAGTTTTTCGCTCCCACTATAATGAAATGGTCAGCTGAAGGGTCCAAGTTCAAAATCCTAGGTGCGATATTAAAAAGTTTTAGTTAAGGAAGTGTATTTTGGATTGCTCGCCAAGATAAGCGTAATTTAATAATGGAATATAATGTATTTTCTTTTTTGGTCTAAATAAAATGGTATAGTAATTTAAAAAATAAATACTGTATAATACTTAGATTTAACGATTGCCCTAAATTAAAAAAAAAAAAACCGGTCAAGTGCGAGTCAGATTCGCACACGAAGGGTTGCGTACCACCGTACAATATAAAAAAAACACGTTTCTTGTATGGGTACCCCCTTTAATTTTTGACTTTATTTCCTTTTTATTGTGTTTTGTTATAACCGCTATAATAGTACATACTTCATGAAAATTCCAAGTGTGAGCAATGATCTCACACCCACCAAACACTAAAAACGTTAAAAAAAACACGTTTTTTGTATGTATTTTTTTATTTTTTCTTCTATTTGCATTATTTGTTGTTACAGCAGCGGCCATGGTAATACAACTGTAAAAATTTAAGAAGTCTACCTGTTAGGGTTAAGACAATACAGCCCTGTGACAGACGGACAGACGGACACTGGAGCTTTAGTAATAGAGTACTTGTTGGTACCCTTTGGGTACGGAACTCTTAAAAACATTTATATTAAAATCTTATAGCATAATAATAAACGTTGACCAAATGTCAGACTCAGTTATTAGATAGATCATACGCCTTCATTGCTTTAAACTAAGCAATTTTTTTTTTTTAAATAAGACATGAAATATAATTTTAGTTTTTTTTTCAAAACGAATTGTGGGTCATATTTAATTCTAATACACAGCTAATATTTTAAAACATAAACTGGTGTATACTTGTTCTACGACGTATATTTTTCTGCTCCCATTTTTGTTGTCACTATGCGCTATCTCTTTGACCATCCATGGTTAAAATATATCGAATGGAATGCAACACTGAACTACTTAAGCTAGATTGTTTTAAGTATAGTGTTTTAAGTATGTTTTCCTTGTATTTGCTTATTACATTACTTATATTAAATAATTATGCTATATTAAAACGTATATATTTTACTACAATGCAAATCAACTTTCACCATAGTTTGCCTTTCTTTATTATTGACTTTAGTAGCTGGCCAACTCTAGCTTCATTTTACACATACAGTAAATTTATTTGACAGCAGCGTTTTACATGTCAAAATTTCTAACATGAAAGCGATTATACCAAAACCGTACGTTGATCGTATACCAAAATTACTCGAATTTTCGGCTTGTCCAGGTTTGAGTGAAGACGTGATTGTGAATACAATTGAAAAGCAATCATCTAATTGTTGTGTTGTTTTTGGACTGAGAACACAGTGGCGTTTTTATAAAAAATATATATATAAATATATCATAAAGATTTTATTTTACTTCAAAATGACCTGAATCAGAAAGGCAATTTCATATTTAAACCTTTAATATTTCTGTTATCATCCTAATATTCTATATTTTACCAGCAAATATCTATTAAAAAAATCTAACATTACACTTAATGCTAATAATTGTCAGTTCTGAACGGTTTGATATTTAGTTTCATGTAGCTACAATAACAGAGCTTATGAAAAGCTCTCTGAAATCTTTTAAATTATGTGCTAACAGGCAATTCTAGGCCCAGACGAGCGGCCGAGGTAATCAAAGGTGGACGGACAAAGCCCATATTTCAGCTTTTTTTTATTTAGCTTTGTGCAAGCGCCGTGGCAGCCTCCCTTTGTTTCATATCTTCCGTTGTAATTGGCTTTCGATTTAGTCCGGCGATGGATCAGAGATGACTATGCGACACAAATGTTTCTAATATACAAAGGTTTTTTTAGTAAGTATAAAGAGTGTGAAAAAGCGTAGTTATCTGGTACGGCAAGACTATATATATAGTCATATATTATTTCTGAAATAAATTAGCTTTTCTAGCAAGATCGTGTCGGTTTACTAAACTTGTAAATAACTATTTCATTTAAATAAATGTATAAATTGTAATTTAATATACTTTTTTATCTGTGCAACACAAGTATGAAAGGTGTTGGTGAATACGTTATATATAAAAATGAATAAATAAATATGATGAACCAAGATAATAAAGTGACGCAAGGAAATATAAATGTTGTCGTTACTTTGCGAGAAAGAGTGATTTTTATTTATGTAAAAAAAATATTACATGAATTATTACAAAGACAATTTTTTAAATTGTAGAAAAGCGTGTGAAAATTTTTAATTATATGATTTATGTATAGATTTTAATTTTTTAAATTATTTCAGTAAAGCAAATAATATGAATTAATCAGGTATATCATAATAGATTTTCTAATTCCGATGAAATATATCAAATCTTTTCTATAACCCAATGGTCAAAACACTTCGTACGAGTATCACTCACACCGCAACAGTTTTCAAACATGTTCGCGTTCATATTTTTTTTTTAAATTTTCCCGCCAAACGAATGGCGTCATGATGCCCTACATTCCATACGAGCTGAGTCCCCTCCCATTCCCCTCAGACGCTGCGGGCGAAAGGTGCACGTCAGTGAGGGGTGCCAACCCCCTATTATCTTTAGCATTCGAAGTCTGTTTGCAAGATAAAGGCGAGCGGTGTTGGGGGGCGATTTTTCTTTATTCTTCACCCGGATTTATTATTATTTTTTTAGTTATTATTACCGTGATTGTCGGCGGCGCGTGCGCACATGTCCCTAAGTCGAGTACCACCCCTACTTATTTGAATTATACTGTGCAGTAGGTATATACGTTTTAGTGCAATAGAGATTTTATTATTACTTTTCAATGATCTGATATTTATACAAAAAAAATGTAACAAAATTGTTGTGATAATTTAATTAGGTATACTTATACTGTATCGATTAATAAGTTTATATATCGAACTGAATTTCCTAATAAAATAAAGATGCCATATAAAGTATCACAAGATACGTCATCCGGGCTGTCAAGTAACACAGCTGATCCATTCTTACGCCCGCACCTTGGCAGGTCTTTAGAAGCAAAAAACTTTGAATACTGCTTAGCCAAATATCGATCTTTACGTTATAGCTTTAGAGTTGGAAATAGATAGTAGTTTTATTTGTCGGTTACATCGTTCTCTCGAAATAAAGACGGCACGTGTAAAGACGCGGGTGCAAACCGCAAAAAAAGATAACGTCGATGCACATGTTGTTTGATCCGGCGATTAATGTTTGGAAGATTTAACGTTAAGGTGTTACGATTTTTTAAGTACTTATATTACACCCACAGACCAGTCAACCTATAGACCACGCTTTAATAAACGTCAGTACGAAAACGAAATCGCCAAAAAGTGGCGGGGTGCGGGGAGAGATCGGCTAGTTTTCATTGGCTGGTTCAAAATTGACAATTTAATGGCTTCCGACGTGCTTCCAACTGACCGCTCACAAGAGACGTAGTTATGTAGTGTCACTACATAGCCTTGGCGAATGCTACTCCCTGTCAAAGCGTGGTCTATAAGGTTGCCTTGTCTGTGATTACACCGGTCTAAAATTAGCCTATTCAATTCTTTTCCATATTATATAAAGTGTATGGAAATTTCTCTTGAATTGTAAAGATTATTTGTTTATGAACGTAATGTAGGCAGTTCTTTTGAGTTTTCAGAGAGTTTAATATAATCCGTATTAATGCCAAGCCCATAGTACGATATTTTACCAAATAGTGAAGAATTTCCTATTATTTTTCAAATCTTTTCATCTACTTTTCCAAAGGCCATTGCTAAACAGGTTAAATTCATATCAGAAAACAATAATTTATTAATTTATTAAATAGGTATATATAATAGGTGTTTCTAATTTAGACTTGTGCTAGTCTAGTAAAAATAATTATGACACTTATATAATAATAATATTTGGGACATCCCATCCATCTAGCCCCAAAGTAAGCATGTATTGTGCTTGTATTATGGGGTACTAGACAAGTGATATACATACATAAATATTCTTGTTTTTTATAATATATACATATATAGATACTTCTACACTCAGACACGGAACAAATGGACATGTTCATGCATACAAATATTTGTCCCGGGCGCGGATTCGAACCCGCGACCCTTGGCTTCGCAGTTAGGGTCTCTAATCACTCGGCCAACCGGTCAGTCTATATGTGTTAATATTAAAATATTAATAGATATGTCAAGTGCGTATTGCACTACGCGCAGTACAGGGTTCCGTCCTCTGGTCCTCAGCATGATTATTAGCAAGAGCCATGTTCAACGCATTTATTCGGTTTTTTCGATTTTTCCGAAACTATAATTTTGACGGTAATGAAAATAATTTTGATTGAATATCCTAATTAATATCTACAATTTTTTTTTCATATTATTAAATGGTATCTTTCATATAGGGGTCCAATTTTGGAGGTGAATGCTTCAGAAACGAGGAACTGAATAAAAACTGGTTTATAAAACCTACATTTGAAAAAAGAGTATTTTATCGACACCCCACATCATGAGATTAAACGAAAAAATAGTTCATACCGACTTTGTTAAAATGAAATATACGACTAAAAAAAATTCATTTTCTGACGACTAATCACATGGAACTCGGTCTATTTGATATATATGCAAAATTTTATTCACACATGTCTATAAAGGTAAAAATTACAAGGATGTAACAACAGACTGATGGACAGACGGACGGACGTCTGAAAAGATGGACCTGACTAAACTATGGGCAGGTTTTTTTAAATTTCAGCTCTCGAACCTTAACGAGCATACATTATATCAAGTTTATTCTGAAACTTCTCACACTTTCGGATTAATTCGAAACGACTGCCATAGATCGAATCTAGAGTGCAGTATCGATCCAATATGGCGGCTAAATCCGGCAGATAGTATACTTAGCGCCCACTACCCTTCGCTACTTGTGAGCTAGGGCGGACCCCACATAGCGCCTTTGTTAAGACCACCTTTGACCCGGCGCACGCGCAGCTGCCGCGTCGTACAATACCTTATGAGGGGTGACCAAGTCTGTATATTTCAAGAGAATAAACTGACGCTGGATTTGATTATCCAAATCAATATAATTACCTTTTTAAATAATTCCAAACTAATCATGTGCAGAACAAAAAAAAAATTTCAAAAATTTTCGACTGCAACTATTTACTAAACGACGATGTTCAATCATCACAAGTCACGTAATATGAACTTCAATACATTATAAAACACTGTCTCTCTGTCCGTCCTTTTGTGCGTTTATAACTCAAGAATTACTGGTCCGATTTACATGATTATTTTTTGAGTATAGGCATACGTTATCTGGCCAGGTTTTAATATACTTTCGGTTACTATAGGAAACCTGGGGTATTGCAGTAACAAATTTAGTTTAAGATGCCGCAAGAAAATTCGCGGGATGGCGAGGCGCATTGTGGGCACGTTGCGCGGCGATGGCAATGTATTGTTGCAACTGGGGTACCAGCTTGGTGAGGGGGAAGGGTCATAGTTGCTCACTGCTCGCTGCCCACTACTGCCCAGAGGCATTAGAGCAGACTACTGCAGCAGAGTCCAGTGAAGACATAAGCATAAAGTTATTACGATTTAAAAATAAATTACGCGGGCGAAGCTGAGGGCGGAAAGCTAGTATGTATATAATTATTATCACGAAAAAAGATTTTCTGAGTCTACAAATAAATAAGTTCTTTGAAATAAATAATGTACTTCCTACATCTAAGGAATAAATAAAAAGTATACAAATAACAATCTACATGAATGATTTATTGCGGTAGTTATTAATTCAATAAATGAATGTATTAATTTTAATCTTATTATTGACTAGTTTTCTGGCCACGGCTTCATCTACGTGAATAGTGCTAAAACTTTCCAGAAAAAAAGTAAAATAATAATTTTATAAAACTCACAAAGAATAAAATATGAAATAGGTGGTCCTTTAAAAATACTAAAATATTTGAATAAAAAGAAAAAAACGAAAATTTAAGATTTCATGTACCTAACCATCGTGAGACAATTTGATAACTAAACTACTGGTCACGCACGATAAACTAAAGAATCATATCTATCTCAGCATCCCCTTACGGCTTCTATGAAATTATTTTGAGATGGTACCTATGTAACGCAAAAAATCACATCAAAATTCTATTCCGTTTTAAAGAAACGCATATATTGATTGCTAACAACAGTAAAACATAACATAGAGCATTTCTAAAGCGATATGAAATATGAGAAAAGTTTCCACAAAATTTATCCAATAGTTTTTAATTTAAATCCGAATAAAAATATGTACGAATTTTTTTTTATATAACAGTGTACATATCCGATAACAATAATTAACAAAATATATTTTTATTGCTACGGATAATAAACAACGCGCTCCTAACACAATGATTTACCCTTAACTGTTCAAGATAAACAAACAAAATTCACCTAAATTTGGTTACCCTAATACATAAAGCTGTCATTCATCCCTCTTGCTAGCACCCTTCGGTTCAAAAAGACGTTAACGTTCAAGTTTACGTTTGAATATCGTATCAATTTTCTTTGAACTTCTAACGTAACTTATTACGTATAAGCGACTTGCGTGGAGATCTCGAATTTCTTAGACCTGTAGGAAAGGAAGTGGTGGTTTTCGGCAAGTGTTTTATTATGTTTTTATTTTATTTGAAACAAATTCAGTTTATTTGCTGCTGAATATTTTAACATCCCTACTCATGTTGTCAGTGTTAAAAATAAAATATTATTATAATTCAATCATCACATAAATAAATTAATGTATAAGTAAAAAAACAACAATTTTATGATACAAAAATAAAAATAAAAACTAGGTACAACGTGCACAATTACATTTATTTATTATGATATATATTATACAAATATTTTTAAAAACATAAATTAATTAATCAGTATAAAATAAATACTCGTATAAATTATTTATTTATTTACTATTAAACAAAACCTCGTATAAGGTTTCCGTAATCTAATACGTTCAGATTAAAATGTGTTCAAACAAATATTGAGCAAAAAATTGCTCGTGCAACTAACAACATCTTTTGCAGAAAAAGTCAATCGAAAGATGCGCGCGATTGGACAGATGCGCAAACGATCTTCATGAATCGAGCCCCAAGTATTGAATATTAACAGCCAAAAGGGCCGCCGATTCAGAAATAAATGCAAATTGATCATTATATTGATTTCACATCTGCGAAACTTAACGAAATGCTGTGTCAAAGATATATTCGAAGACACTGCAACATCACCTACTTGTATTTGTGTATAACGAATTCAACAGGTGAAGATTTTTTGGTAAATAATATTGAAATGATTAAACTCTTTATCATATTATAGATACATAGACTATTAAAAGAAAAATTAGAACAATTTTAAATCCAAATTCTTTGAAAATAAAGATTATAAAGTTCCTACTTGGGAGGTAACTATTGTTAATTTATATTATGTAGATGCATTTACGTTCATAGGCACTTAATGAAAATTGGGTCTCACATACATATTAATTACATTACCTACATTTTCGAATCATACGAGAAAGCATTTTTTTCCTCAAAACTATCGCATATGACTGACCGATCGGCCTAGTGGTTAGAGGTTTATGGGTTTGATTCCCAACCGGGACAAACATTTGTGTGCATGAACATGTTTATTTCGTTCCGGGTCTGGGTGTAAAATATTTATGCATGTATATATTATTAAAAAAAAAAAAGAATATTTTAGTACCTAACAAGCATAATACTCGCTTACTTTAGGACAACGCACGAATCGTTCTTTCGCCGATCCTAGCGAGACTTACCTACTATCTATAAGGCGTATGTGAATTTCAAACCACATTTTAGTGTAACATATTCGATTTTAAACGTTATTATTTTTGAAATCAAACTAGACCTACAAAATAAAAGTATTCATATTAAAATACATAAATATTCGTATTAGATAATTTTTGGTATCCCGAGTCATATCCTCGAATAAATCGCATCGTATGGATAACGGCACGCGACACAGAAAAAGCAAAGGTGCAGAACCCCTTTCTACTTTCTACGAACAATGATATAGTAAACGGGAGATCCTAGCGTAGTATTTAACGTTGAGGGGGACGAGCGTCTCTCTAAAATGTTAACAATAGCCTAGCGCCCTTGGTAACACGGATATTTAACAATTATTATTATTTAATCATGGAATATATTTATATGTAGAGAATCGACATTTAAATTAATAGAGATTATTATGGTACTTGGTTGTGACTAAAATATTGCTTATAAGTAGATTTAAATGGTACAGTTTTTCAGTAGACTTTCAATTTTCCGAAAGTGTTTTCTTATACATTTGAAAATAAGGAGATAATGAGCAATATATATATTTTTTGAAAATAATCAGACTAGAACTTCTATTTACAAACCTTTTAAAAAATATTTTTAATAATATTTTGTACTATATTTTCTTGTTATGTAGAAGTCGAATATATTATATCGACGCCTTTCTAACGAAGTTGGTTATATTTACTACAATGTTATACGTGTCAAAGTGATGCCCATATGTAATATGGGCATCACTTTGAAATATTAACTATCAACTTTTTTTCTCATATAACAGACAAATCTATTAGAACGTAAAACAAATACAAATTGTTGAAATCGTGTTACATACCTACCTATATTTTAAATTTTATATATTAATAAAATATTGAGTAGAATTTAATTTCATTATTCTTTTTAATTATAATTCTAAAAATTAAATACACTTTCTACAAACAATGATACTCTATTCTATAAATAGATGGTTTCGTTTTAATTTCTTACTGTTTGGCCAATCCAGAAACAGTTTAGTTCAAACATATTTTGGCCTTATTTTTAGATTGTGACTTTTAGGTTGAAAAAAATGAGATAAACCCTAGTTTAACTAAATTAGGTTTTCGAATTGGACAATCGCTCTTTTCGAAAGACACGAACTAAATATTTACCCAACATTTTTGATATTTTTGCCCACCCTTTCCAATTCTTCTCTTTAGAAGTTTATTTCAAAACTATGATTCATCTCAAATCAAACAAAATGTAGTAATATATTTACATCGAAAAGACCAAACTATTCTCAGTTCAAATATAATTGAAATCGAATTTTCGGTTCGATGTTACAAAATTGTATAATAACCTATTAATACATATATAATAATAATAGTAATAATGATAATACCTGGGACATCCCACACAGCGCCATCTAGTCTCAAACTAAGCAAAGCTTTTATCATTGGTACCTGACAACTAATATACACTCAGAAATATTCTTTATAATATATACGTATATAGATATTTAACAGACACACAGGTATGAATAAAAATTTTTTTTTACAACCCAGAGATTAAAATGAAGTAACCATATGTGAAGAATCAGACAAGCTGCTAAGATACAAAAGAAACTTTGGCTCAAACGCATCCCTTTCGCAAAAGGTGCAGAAATTGAAGTAGGTCAAGCTTTCTTAATATTTTTTTTTTGCCAACTGTTATATTATTCTGCTAGAACTGTCATATTTTATTTTGATTTATAGTTTAATGAAATACAAATTCTTTTGTTATTCATTGATATCTACGTGTTAGATATTTGTTCTAAAATTAAAAAAAATATTTACAATTTTTTAGTGATTATATAAGTCCTGAAAAACAAATTACATTTTTATAATAAAAAACGTGAAATTGTTATTAATGTTGTTGTTGAATGCAAAGAGACCACTTAAATAAGATTAGCTTAGAAATAGTATTAGGTGTGATGCATAAGGCACGGTCATAGCATGCGTCTGAGCGGGACGATTTAAATGTCCAAACAACTGTATCTCTACAATAAATTAACTTCACAGCAAAATAATACTTTACTGGGTAACACAAAACTTAAAGATAGTCTGTGTCAGATAGTTTGGATTGATCTAAAGCCGGCGAAATAGGTTTTTATCCAGATAAGTCAATAAACCATTTCGATTGGTCCTAAAATCTTTGAAGATACTATTGTAATAAATTATAATCAAAATTATTTTTCTCAATAGCTCTATGTCGTAAATATACTAGCAAGAGATTGAAAACGATTAATCCAAAGTTTAGTTCACATAATGCCAAATGTCATGGTTTTCACACAACGACCAAGACAAACATATGGCGTGTGAACCAACCGGGCTTGGGGGGTCGCGTGCCTTAAACGATTGCTGCTATGGATGAGCATTGCGGTTACCGAAACGGGTAACGAATTGATACTGCACTAGTAGAACGTCCCGGTTACTCTCGCGTTCTTGTAATTTAATTCTCCAACCGCCAACATCTTTAATTTCGTGTTTTGAATAATTTTTCTAAAAACCTATTCAGAAATCAGAAAAGTTTAGAAATGTCATATAGGTGCGGTGGTGCCGAGCTGTGGTGATCGAGTCGTAGGTTCGATCCCCGTTCGATACGTAGGTATTGTCTAATGCGAGTTTAATTTATGAAATTTATGTGTCAGATAAATATCAGGGCTCCGCCGACATCGTACTTCTGTGACGGCAGAAGATAACAGCTTCCAACTCGCTTCGGATCAGCGTCTGTACTCCAGCATTGAAGTAGCATTGAAGATTGAGTAGTTGTGGCTGCATACGCTCGAATACGATCAGAAGTGTCTATACGAACCTACGCGAGATTAAATATTCCATTTCTTTTCTAATCATGAGATTGTTAAGGTGGCCTGAAGCCACTGGTTCGACTCGAGACGGACGTTCAAAATCTCCTCCAGGAGATGCTTCAAGACGTCATCGAAAGAGTCTACCTCCTCAGGGAAAAGCCAGCTAGGAGACGTCCTCAAAAAGTAAGTAAATTATAACAATATAATTATAACATAAAATAACAATAATATGACAATAACAAAGTAAAATAAACATTTAAATTAAATTTTAAACAATTAAATGTCATTTAATTAGATAATAAGTAACAAAACAACTTAAACAATAACAACATCTTTATGTTATCAACAATTGTGATTTCCTGAAGCCGGATGTCGATTACATTGAAGCACGTGCCGTCAAAAGAATACGGGCGGAGCTTAGCGTATAATTATGGAAAAATATTTGTAAGGGCATTGGTTTCATATCAAAATAACAAATTTAAATATTTTTGGAAAATATATTTATTAATACTTATCCTAATTTATTCAAGCGTTTTTGTTAAAATTGTGTGAAAGTATATACGTTCTTATACTGTATTATTTTTTTGAAAATTAATTTTAGTTTATATCTAGATGTGTTTCGCAATAGGTACGCTCTATACCTACCAGCGGTAAGAGTTTTTAATTTCACTCGTGTTCACTCTTTTACGGTAATTTTGGGTCTCAATTTTTTTTCTACGCGGATTTCCGACCAAGATAAATACTGTCCCATTATACAATCCGGATACTAAAATATTTTCCAATGAAAGTTCCGTCGGAATCCATTCAGCGGAAATTGAATTGCACTGACAAATAAAAAATAAAACAAATAGAATATAGATTTCTAACTGACCACACAAACAATACCCCTCAAATAGAAATATCGAAAAAATTGTCAACGCTTACGAACTATTTTATATAATATTAATTAAATATTTATTACAATTAAATATAATTTGTAGCGTTTCGGACCTCAAAAGAAAAAACGGAACCAATATAGGAACACTTTGTTGTCCATCCGTTTGTCCGTCCATCCATCTATCAAGACTTTTTTAGCCAGGAACGGGTAAAGTTCTGAAATCTAAATTAAATCAAATCCTAATCTATGGATCCTTGCAGGTATAAAAAATTCAAGCGTCTAAGTCAGCGCCATCAAAAGATATGGTCACTTATTTCACTTATTTTGACACTCAAACTCACTCATCAAAATCTATACACGTAAAAGATATTTCGTTAATTTAGAATCATGAACTCATGACCAGAAGTCATGAAAGAAAGGCAAGGTCTCATATTACCAATAAAAGAAAAAATCGTTCATATTGTTTGTTTGCTTATCACGTAAAAGTTTTTTTTTTCGATTTTAAATTGTTTTTTGGTAAATACAAAAGACAAATATATTGTATAGTGGTACGGAATCCTCGGTGCGTGAATCCAACCATTTCACCAGCCCATTATGTCCCATTGCAGAGGCTTAAGCCTCCCCTCAGGGTGAGGGAGCTTGGAGCTTAATCCGCCACACTTGGCGATTTTTTTTATAAATATGTTTCTTCTCTTTTGTAAGATGCCTGCATTTGTACAGGTTCTTTACACAAGTTGCCTATGTCTTTCCTAGAGGTCCATTCTAAATATTGGTGAATGTTTTTGAAAACAGTTGATCAAATTACTTCTTACATACAACTTTATAAATTTCACCTCTTTATAATATTAATGTAGATTAAAATTTATAAAAATATTATGTTTCTTATAAAATTAAATCAATGATCTTTTTAGGATAAAAATAAATCGACCAATAAGAAATAATTTAAAATAACTTATTGACACTTTTTTGCGTACTACCGTATTTTGTAATGTCGCAGTAATTTTCGCAAACAAATGCTATTTATTATTGAAGATAGATGTAGGATAATTTTCATACAGGGGCGTACTACAAGCTCCGTGCGGCAAAGCGCTCCCAAAATTGTATTTTAGTAAGGACAGCAAAAAATAAATAGTTGCCTTATATTCCTTTTCTTATATCTTACTGTTTGTTATAAGCTATTCGTTAATCGGTATTAAAACAAATAATCACATCTTCGTTTGAATCTTCAGTATTTAAGATGAAATGTAAAAAAGATAACATTTATTACATTGTACCTTAAATACAGATAAGGAAAAAAAGCAGATATGTAATTATTTTGCATTTAAAAAATATATAGAATTCTAATTTTTTCGGCGTCCTTTTGAAATTTGGAAAAACTAATCAAATCCACCAAACTGATGAATAAATATTATAGATTTCACTATTTAATTTTTTTTTGTAATTTCAACTATAATATCTCTAAATGGTATTATTACGCTTAAAAATAAATAATACCATAAGATGAACAACAAAAATATCTAGCAAGTATAATATTTCTAGTTAATCCATACTTAATACAAATAACTCTATTTGAAATACATAAAAGCAAGCAATGTATAATATTTCACAATGTTATTTGTCTCTTTCTTTCTTTTAGGTGACAACACGTAGGATCTCTCATTTTAAATTTTGCAACATAACTTACGCCCATCAATATACAAATTAGAAGAGATCAGAATATTAGCACAATATTTACCGTCGTGTCGATTTTCGCTTTCAATCAGTCGCATCGCCACATCGGGGTCACCATTTTAGTTAATTAGAAACTAATAATAATACCTTATCTAATAATATCTAATAGTGTCTAATAACAGATTTCTCACACGTACACGGACACGTACTACTAAACCGTATTAAAAAAAAAGTTTATTAATAAGTTTGCTTGCTGACCGTCCCGTGGGCAAATAAAGCGGCTCCTTGGTGCGTGACTCGAAGGTGCGCGCCGGAAGCGCATTGTAGGGCGCTCCGCACTAGCCGCTTCCGTTTCCGTGCGTTATGCCCGCTTCCGTCGTAGCCCTATCGCGATCTTGTTAACTGTTACGTTTTAATTGTTATTTTCTTGCGGTTTTGATTGCACTTGCTGCGTCTAAATTGAATGCGAAATGTTAACGGGTTTAGTGGGTTTTTTTTTCGATATATCTTTTCTTGTCGTAATTACGACCCAGTTTACGCAAAGAATTCAAAGGTTTTGAAGCCTTTGTTTTCTATATTATACTTATAAAAAAAAATGCGTTTACTGTGTGTCGTGAAAAAAGACGAAAAAACGCTATAAGAAAAAAATAATTAACAAATACAAAAAATGTCTGTAAAAATATTGATATTGTTACTTCAACTTAATAAATTTATATTATTTCGTGTGAATATAAATGACACCATAAGATGCGTGACAATTTAGCAACCCATAGTTTTATTTATCGTTTTAATTCTAAATTAATCAATATTTATTGATTGATTGATATGATACACCGATACAGGTTAGGCCTAGTGGTGGAGTTATTGTACTTCAATAATGTATATAATAATCATCATCATTATCAGCCCATTTTTACCCCAGTGCAGAGGCTTAGGCCTCCCCCAGGGTGAGGAGGGGGGCTTGGAGCATAAGTCCACCACGCTGCTCCACTGCGGGTTAGGAACTGTAACGACCGCTATCTATTGACAGCGTCCGGGACCGACTGCTTAACGTGCCCTCCGAAGCACGGAGTCAGTGCCAGTTGTGTACTTAAGTCAGAAAAATTCATTGGTACACGCCCTGATTCGAACCATGGCCCTATGGGGCCATATAAATTTGAGACAGGTTCGTTGCGCTCTGGGCTATCACGACATTTATTGTATCACGACACGAAATAAACGTTATTATTATTATTTATTACAAAAACCCTACTTTAAAAGTACAAGAAATAGCAACAAACATTTTTTCACAATGTTATAGTTGGTATCTTTCTTCTCGCATTTCTTTTTTAATTTTAACGAGACCTGGGCCTTGCGCCCGTGTGCAGACATACATAACGTCCATCTAACTGCTAACTTGTCCCACACGTTTTCTAACTTCCTTTTTTGAGTGTCACAGCTCCTAATATTCCATCTCATAGTGCAAAGCTTTGAACAAAAAGTTGACTATGTTATTCTGCGTTCCTTCGACTTATATTTACGTATTGTTGTTCTGTTAACGACGTGAAGAAAGGACAAACAAACTAACACTCACACTTTGACGTTAATAAAACTAATGTTGGTTTTCTGCTGTGTATTTTTTAAATATATACGTTATGTAACCTAAACTAACAGTTAACGTACTAAACAAGGCACAGGTACCTACGCCACTTTGAACGACAGAAGCTTAAAAGTTAAGCCACCGCCACACGTTGCAGCCGTGACTGATATGCCGCATCTCGCAGCGTAATGAGCTGCTCGAGCACCTGACTTTGTTTACATTGTTTCTTTATTGTGTGTTTTTCCCCGTTTCTTGTTCGCTGAGTTGTAATGAAATGACTTTCATGCCCCCCACCCGTCAAACTCTCCTTCCATCCCCCAAAGGACAAAAAAGAATGAGGGAATGGTTTTATAAATCGCTTATTTATATTAAATAATAATATTACGTGACGTCGACGACGATGTTACATCCTCGACGTCGATTATTGACACGTTTCTGTCAGTGATATCGTAACGTAAACGTTCAAATAATAAAAAATACGGTCAAAATGGGGGACGATTAATTTTATTTTGATGGTAGTTTTAGGGTCAAATCGACAGTAAAGTACAAAATCAATAAAGTAATCAGCGTTAAAAATGACAACGAAGTAGAGGTCAAATTTTGTAAAAAAATCAGTGTCAAAGTGACATGCAGATTTGATTTAAAGTCGACGTCTAAGGATTAGAAATTTCATTTTGCTTAAAAGTGTTAGAGACCGAAATAAACTAAGAAAGGAACAGCTATGCGTTTCGGTGAGCATCCTTTCATGAGCGCGCTTTCATAGAACCTATCGCCGAAATAATCTGGTTTTATGTGTTTTTAAGAGTTTAGTATGCGTTTCTCTTCATATTTTGAAGCTGTCACAGAATTAGCTGGCATTGCGGTCCAGGTTTACACTAAACTGTAAGCTCCTCAAATAAAATAGTTAACAACTAATATAGGTCTATGATATTTGCAGTTCGAATGTTGGCTATTACAAACACAAAAGTGAAGTTCAGTATTACAGTGGTACAGTGGCACAAACAAAGCGGCTAATCAAAACGCGTGTGGCCCGGTTCCGCACATTGTCTGCTAGCTGATTAAGAGGATTGTCTGCGTATCGCTTCTCGGATATTAAAAGCTGTCTTCAGTGGCTGGGCTAACTTTTGAGCGTACAGAGCTTTTTGTTCCGCACGTAAGCTCGACTGTACGGAAATGTGTCATGAATGTAGTGTAGCGTTACGTACTTTTTTTTGTATCCTTTATTTGTGCTTGTAAGCCTACTGTTATTGCTTGGAATGCTCGTTGTTAGAAAGCTTCTTTATGTGTGTACAGTCAGAATTTTGGAAACAGATGGACAAATCAATAATATAGTAATTCACTTTTAAACGAAAGTAACATTTGTAGTTACTTGTTGCGGAAGTATTTCGTAACTTGACCGTTTGGCTGAGTGGTTAGAGACCCTAACTGCAGAGCCAAGGGTTGCGGGTTCATGAACATATCTATTTGTTTCCCAGGTATTATTATTATTATAAAACAATGACTAAAAACAGTAAAATAAGATCATGCCTTTAATAAAATTATACCCTTTTATCTTTGGTAAACTAATAGTTAATAGGGAATTATTGATCGTAGATAATGTGAAAGTCAAAATTCGATTAAATCACAAAAAAAAGAACCAACCCTTCTAAACTATTTTTTGAAAGTCGAGGGGATAATAGTGAAAGTGCACGGACCTTCCCAAGATACTTCCTCACCTGGAACCGTGACTATGGACGTTTATAGAATCAATAAATTAAATAAATGTTTATGTGGCACCACAAAATTACAATCAATTACAATTAAAAGTGTCAAAAAAAACAACAATTTCAACAGACATAGCAAGTTCTATATGTCCTTTTTTATATTATCATCCTAGGCATGTTGAAATTTTGTTTAACATAGTTTTTTTTACAAGAAAACACAATGAAGTTAGCGACAAGTTGGTGGTATGAAGTATGTCAACCATTTGCCATCTTTGAAAATTCTCAAATTCATATATGTGTACATTTGTTCGTAATTAATTTTTTAAAAATTTAATATAATTTATCGGTCGTAGATATATTTACTATCTAATGTTATACCTCGAATTGTTATAATTGTATGAATTTTTTGAAATTGAATGTTAATTTAAATCTTATTTTCCACTAAGTCGGGGAATAAAAGGATTAAACGGTGATTTCACAGCGCAGTATCATATAGAAAATATGTTTAATCAAGGACAAAATTCTTTTTCAACAAATGTATAAATTATTTAAAGAAACAATAAATAAAAATTTTATGTTTGTGAATAGATTAAATATTTGAATTAGAAATTGTGAGAAGGACAATTTGCGGCGATGCATAAAGGCCCTCCTGCTGAGAGGAAGTTACTCTGTCGGCTTAGAACAAATGATGTCAGGGTTGACACTAAATAGAACTTTATCTAATCTGAAACTTTCATTTAGTGTGTAGGAAAATTTAATATTACTGGATCTGTCAATAGTCAACAGTGAAAACACAACTTTTGCAATTAAAATTGTAAATTGTGAACTTATCTAATATAGCATAATAATAATAATAATAACGTATACATGACAACAACGTCTAGGCCCCAAACTAAGCATTAGCTTGTGTTATGGGTACCGAGCGAAGACACCACATACATATAACAACCAAGACCCGGTACCAGTATCGATATTCATCATATAAATACTGACCCGACATGGAATTCGAACCCGGGACGTCCAGCTTCGTAGGCAGAGTCGCTACTCACTAGGCTAAGCGGTCGTCGTTGTGTTTGAGATTAGCAGCGAATTATTTGATTTGTTCTATATTGATCCCATTTATGTTTATTTATTATTTCTCGGTTGATACAAAAATAAATAATATTGTTGCATCGCGTTTAAGTTTACTCATATGATTTTCATGACACATAATTATCAAAAATAAATTTAAAAAATAGACACGAATCATACCTGTAGGACATTTTTTAAATTTTATATTATGATTTTGGATGAAAATGATGAAATATGTGCTTCTTTATTTAGTATACCCAGTACTACTCGCAAAATATGGAGATAGGTGCCACAAAGTCATCGTCTTTGTATGGGAATGCGCGAGCAACTGACGTTTGTATCAATCGCCTGACCCGCGACCGCCCTTTTTCAGAAGTATTATTTACGTTTGAATTAGTAACCACGCTTATTTTTTTGCACAGCACTTATATTTAAAAATTATTTCTATATCCTGACTTTTAAATGGTTTTTTATAGCCTGCCTTGAGGCGCCCGTCCACTCAAATATACAATATGTTTGTATAAGTATCATTCATCACCCGCTTAAAAATCCATACTCCGGTCATAATTTCGATGAATTATTGCGGTTATTGAGTACTATAAATATATTATTGTCCTCAATAACTACATATACTTTACGCATGCCTTCAATAAAATGGCTTTGTATAGGTAAGTGCAGAGATTTCGCAGACAATACGAAAATATATTTAAAAGTAATTTATGTCTTAAATAAAGTGCCAACCCTAACGTGAGCAAGCAGCGTGTAAAGAGGTTTCCTTAAGACGTTTAAAGGGTGGGCTAAACATGGTTTATCGTCAATAAAAACGCGGTTAAACGCCTTCACCCTACGGTCGACATGTGTCTTAAGTCATTCCCTTAAGAAAGGGGAGCCCGGAAGCGAATTGGTCGAATGGTTTTTTATAGCCTGCCTTGAGGCGCCCGTCCACTCAAATATACAATATGTTTGTATAAGTATCATTCATCACCCGCTTAAAAATCCATACTCCGGTCATAATTTCGATGAATTATTGCGGTTATTGAGTACTATAAATATATTATTGTCTTCAATAACTACATATACTTTACGCATGCCTTCAATAAAATGGCTTTGTATAGGTAAGTGCAGAGATTTCGCAGACAATACGAAAATATATTTAAAAGTAATTTATGTCTTAAATAAAGTGCCAACCCTAACGTGAGCAAGCAGCGTGTAAAGAGGTTTCCTTAAGACGTTTAAAGGGTGGGCTAAACATGGTTTATCGTCAATAAAAACGCGGTTAAACGCCTTCACCCTACGGTCGACATGTGTCTTAAGTCATTCCCTTAAGAAAGGGGAGTCCGGAAGCGAATTGGTCGCGGTATTGAGTAACAGTGATTTTCTAAGGGTTGTTCCTATTATGAGTTTATGAATAACGAAAACACGAAGAAGAATACTGTATTGTTCTAAAAGTATTTGTAAATGGACTTATATTTTCAATAATATTTAAGTATGCTTAACAGATGTCTAGTACCCCATAATACAAGCATAATATTTGCTTATTTTGGGACTAGACGGCGCTGTGTGAGATTTTCCAGGTATTAAAAAAGTAATTATTATTAATATTTTAATAGACAAAAATTGTTTTTGTGGGTCGCTCGTAAAAGATAGACATAAATGGACAAATGGATACATTTATTTGGTGTCATCATCGTCATTTCATGCGTCGGACGTCTACTGCTGGATATTGGCTGAGTGCTCGAGTGGTTAGAGATCCTAACTGAGAACGAAAGGTCGAGGGTTCGATTCCATTTCTATGATTTCGAACAAATCGTTTGTTAGGACTCGTGTCGCAATGCAAAATATAGTTTTTAGGAAAGTAAACTTATATTTCCTAATTTACGAAATATTGTCCTTATTTCATCTTTAAACACTTACATAAAGAAATATTAATTTAAAGGTGAGATCAATTTTCATTTCTTAAAAAATCCCCAATAAGAAATGTTTATTCTCACCACCAAAAATTTGTTAATATCTGCATATGACTTTATAATGAATAAACTAATGATGAATACATCTACTATAATTTGCTTTGATCTCCATGTATAAAAGGTTTTATGTATTATTAAAAGGCTTCCATTCTATTACAATATATCCCATTAAATAATCTGATAATATTCTAGTGAATGCTTTTGAAGTGAGACGCCTCAAATGTGAATGGTATTTTTGTCTAACGAACATACTACACCAATCGAATTCTTAAAAACTAACCAACAGGTAGCTTTATCATTTATTTGACATTCAAAACCACGAAAGTGCATACAAAAATGATTTCCAAACGTTTAGATATAAAAAACCGCAAACATTTTAAAAGCCCTTTATCCATCCGGTAGCGAATTAAAAAAATAAATGAATGATAGCACCTTGACTTTCGGATCATCATTTTTTGCACGAAGCCCATGAATCAATATTGGCAGTAAGTTATGAATAACCGTATCCACAGATGTTTAGGCGCGTGCTGCTATAGTGAACGAGAACATCTTGGAGTGATCCGTATTGATTTTACACACCTTTCATCATGGAGCTATTAATGTTTTAACGCCGCGCCGCACCAGAGGTCGCATAAAATAAATTTTATCATCATCAGCCCATTTTATAACACTGCAGGGGCTTAGGCCTCCCCCAGGGTGAGGAGGGCATTTGGAGCTTAAATCCACCACGCTACTCCATTGCGGGTTGGGGATTGTAACGACCGCCATCTATTGACGGCGTTCGAGACCGACTGGTTATTTTATAAAAATTTTATAAATTTTATATCAAAACGCAATAGCCTTGGAGAAACATTTTTTGGCACCTGGACATGTCGTCTCTTTAAAATCTCGTGTTATCATTATTTAGATAGTAATTTTTATTTGTAGGTATTTTAGGTATTTTTAGTTTTTTAATTACATTTTAATTTAGAGTTGCTGTTTTTGTATTATCTAAACTTTTTAAATATTTATTAATTACATTTTAGCAAATAATTAATTCACTGTAATATAAAATTCTACGGATAGTATTTATATTTTTTCCAAAAATGTAACAGACGGACAAACAGAAAATATTTTATTATTTATCAATTTTCAGTCCATCTATATTTTGAGCCCTTTCCACCTATCTCTTAATTTAATTTCCCCCCTCACAATCTCTAGGATAATTCATACTCAAAAAACATGCCTTGCACTTTAACACATAAAATATATAGTGATCAAACATAAAGCAGATTGTAAGTTTAGGAATAAGCACAATGATTCCCGAAAGTATAATCGAACTTCATTTCACCGCTTCGGAGAGTATTCTAGACAAAGATCCTGACAGACAGATTCGACAGACAGATACAATATTCAACATTTTAGGCCCGAGATTTTTCTAACTATAGGTATCTCAATCTTACTTATCAGCCTCGCCGTCTTTAAAATAGTTGAAATTTTGTTGAATGTTGTTGAAGTACCTACCCTCTGAAATCGCTGCCAAGATTCATTCAGTACTTTCAGAACCATTCCGGACAAATATCCAAACAGACGGACAACAATTCTAAAAACAGTTATTTTTGCTCAGATACCGTGTGAATAGTAAATCCCCTTTTTATTGATTGATAGGTATTGATTTGGAAATCACGAACAGACACTTCTATTTTGATTAATCGAATCCATCAATCAAGATTACGTAAAATTACTTCATTACTTGTTTCAAATCGATAGCAGTAGGTATTTGTAAATATTCCTAGGTCTGGCTGCGCAACTTTTTTTATATCTTTGGTTCTATCTTTGATTATACAACGTTTGGATAGAATCGAGGCGTCCAAAAACGTAGACATAAGTATAACCTAACTGTTCGGTTATAAAAACTCAAGATATAGTTACAGGGTCGACTCTAGTATTTGTAAATATTCCTAGGTCTGGCTGCGCAACTTTGTTTAATCTTTGGTACCTACTATCTTTGATTATATAACGTTTGGATAGAATCGGCGTCCAAAAACGTAGACAAAAATATAACCTAATTGTTCGGTTATAATTCACACACAGAGGCGGTTGTATATGGTAACAATGGCGTAGCGAGAGTATATGGTCTGTTGAGTCACACACACAAGTATGTACAATTTGGCCTGTCATTTTTGTTGACATTGTATTGTCCATCCATAGACGTTATATAACCAAACGGTACAATGTGTGGTACGGTACATCCGGGCGTGTACCAATGAGTTTTTCTGACTTAAGTACGCAATATCACTGACACCGTGCTTCGGAGGGCACGTTAAGCAGTCGGTCCCGGACGCTGTCAATAGATGGCGGTCGTTACAGTTCCCAACCCGCAGTGGAGTAGCGTGGTGGACTTAAGCTCCAAGCCCCCCTCCTCACCCTGGGGGAGGCCTAAGCCCCTGCAGTGGGGTAAAAATGGGCTGATGATGATGATGATTACAATGTGTGGGATGTGCCTCATGTTTTATAATATTTTTCCCCCGCAAAAAGTATATTTATTATTACAGTTATTTTAGAACAGCTAAATATTTCATAATACCTTTTTTTATGACACCGTGAAATATTGAAAGAACCTCTATGAATTCAGTTGATCCTAGTGACTGCAGTTTCCAGATATTTTAAAAGATAACTAATATTTAATGTGATAACCTTAAAAAGTAATGAGTCGTAATGAAACAGCTGGCTTTAGCTGGTAATTATATCTGTAAGTACAGTCTATAGTGCAAACAAGACGTCACCCGTCGATAGTAATTTAATACGGGGCCATCTGGTAAAGAGATGATGCACGTACCTAGTTCATGAGACACAAATACATAGATTTGAATCATAGAATTTTGTTTCTTTTTCATAATGGAAAACTTTCGGGCTGTGTTTACTCTTGGGAAGTAATTTTGTACTAAATTTTTAATACCTAGAACTTAATAAAAAGTCTAGACACTCTGTCACTGAACAACCAATAAAGCACTGCAATGGCGGCCATGTAAGTATGTGTGAGTGGAACTTCGTAACATACTGACCGTCGGTAGGCTTACTATGGTATGACTGTGTTCACGTTGACGCGTGCGTACGTATCCGGCTGGCTTACTGGGGGTGCATCACTAGTTAGTTCGCGATGCTACATCTGGGTGTTCCTTGGTTTATATGGTTACAAAACCTACTTTCCTCAAAGTTTTTCTGCTGCACTTGCCTACTCGTGATAGCCCAGAGCGCAACGAACCTGTCTCACATTGATAAGGTCATAGGGCCATGGTTCGAATCCGGGCGTGTACCAATGAGTTTTTCTGACTTAAGTACATTAACTATCACTGACTCCGTGCCTCGGAGAGCACGTTAAGCGGTCGGTGCCGGACGCTGTCAATAGATGGCTGTCGTTACAATCCCCAACTCGCAGTGGAGTAGCGTGGTGGATTTAAGCTCCAAACTCTCCTCCTCACCCTGAGGGAGGCCTAAACCCCTGCAGTGGAGTAAAATGGGCTGATGATGATGATGATTATGACTTGCCTACTTACTATTAATAAATAATTCGGGATCTTATGTTTTCTAAACATCAATAACATAACTTTATCGATTTTTATGGTAAGTGTTATAGTCTAATACGTGAATTAATAATATGTGTTAAAAGATTTTTATAATGAAATGTGTATACTGCTAGGTCTTTGGAATTAAAAGATCACGGGGTTAGGAATTATATTAAAAATTCATGGATTTATGACAGTTTTCGAGCCGTGCTGCCTGGAGGCATCATAAAATAATATTTGTATGAAAACACGATTGTCGAGCTACGCTTGAGAGATGTATGCGTTCGGAGGCAACAAAACGTTATGTAACATCATGACTTAGAGTCAAATTTGTCGCTCATTCGACTATACTGACTTTACTTCATGTTTAGTCTTTACGATTTTGGCGCGCCAACAATGGGACCTAAGTTAGCCACTTTGACATTTGACTCTTTGTATGTCAGATTTATATAGACCACTACCAAAATATCTTGTCTATGACGAAATGTGTTGCAACTTAATAGACAACACTAAATTTAATTAATTTTTAAATACAGATTACGTATTAATTTACAAATAGTAATTTATATTATATTTGAAAGTTCTAAACTTTTTGGACCTCTAAAAAAACATCCATTAATCAAAAACCTTATTTTCTCACCCTCCCAGACTTACTTTATATAGCATATTTCTCGGGAATTTGATTTTTAGTAATGAAAGTATATAACATATATGACTTGTTCATAGTTGATTTGATTAACTCCTGAACCACCTTCAACAATCAGAATTGTTACTCATTTTATAATCAATTTTGTGTTTAGTACATATATAATTGTAAATGGTTAGTTGAATTCAATTATCACGAAGAGCTCTGTTGTCTGAAACACAGGTTTCCCTAGCTCGGACACAGAAGCCCCCATTTTTTTTTTCATTCCTGTTTTCAACCTTGGATTATTATTGATTATAGTGTAAAGCTTTGTAAAACTTTGAGTGAATAAATACTTATTATTATTATTCAGTTCGATAATATAATTTGAACAGTTTTAGCTTTTACTAACTATTAAAATATGAGTGAGTGTGTATGAAATTACACACATGAACCGAAGACGCCCCTTTATTGAGATATGACATATGAAACCTTGTTTGTCCGTCCGTCCAGTTGTAATTTGTATATACTGAGATTAATGAAAAGATAGACTTGTGGTTGACTAACTCACATGTTATAGCTGATCAAGTTAATGCGTAGGTCATCTATGAATAAAGTCTTTCAGTTTAGACCTTTTTCTTTTTGCTGTGGCTACGGAACGATACATCGTGCATCTAGATACGCACTTGACCAGTTTTTTTTTTCGTATCGAATTAACTATATTTTGAATTGTAATACATATGAAATCGATCTTAATTCCGAAGCTATTCTTAACAAAAGACTTGACGTGACGAGAAGGCAAATTTAAAGGTGCGTCGTGGCATATTATTTGACACAAAAAAGCAATACCGTAGGTAAAGTAATTTTTTTGTACCTATTGAGTCTAGTATAAAGACATAAAATCGTACATGTCGAGTGATTCCGAATAAATCACACCTTGATACCTACAAGCAAACAATTTGAGTGTCGTGATAGCCCAGAGTGCAACGAACCTGTCTCAAATTTATAAGGCCATGGTTCGAATCCGGGTGTGTACCAATGAGTTTTTCTGACTTAAGTACACAATATCACTGACACCGTGCTTCGGAGGGCACGTTAAAAGCAGTCGGTCCCGGATGCTGTCAATAGATGGCGGTCGTTACAGTTCCCAACCCGCAGTGGAGCAGCGTGGTGGACTTAAGCTCCAAGGCCCCCTCCTCACCCTGGGGGAGGCCTAAGCCCCTGCAGTGGGGTAAAAATGGGCTGATGATGATGATGATGATGATGAAACAATTTTAATTCGTAAGAAAATGTTTTGGAAGTGGTTTCTTAAAGTACATCACGAAAACCAGATAAATTGTAAAAAAAATTTTTAATAAAATAAAACATAATAAGAAATGATAAATAAAATGATAAATACCTTCACAAAAACGCAAAAACCAGTAGGTATAGTCTCCGTGAAAAAAGATTTTTCTGTCAGTGTAGTTCAATTAAGCAGTGAAGAGAATGGTCGCCACGAACAAGATTGTTGCTACCTTGTTTATGTTTTTTTAAAACTGAACTTTTGTCGATATTTATAAATTTTGAACTCTTCTTTCTCTAAGACGTGATTGAAACAATAGTGGATATTTGAAATGATTTTTTTATAATAGCTATTCATTTACACTCATTTAGGTGAGACGTAGATCCAATGAAAAAATAGAAAGACTCGTTTTTACTTTCATGTTCGTGTTTGTTGTAGATCATTTATAATGCGATAACTTCATTAAACATTAAAGAAGTGAAAGATCTGAAAATATTTCAAGTGGAATTGTCGGATATCAAACAACCACAATTAAGTTAATGCGACAAGATGCGATCTAAATAAGTAGGTAATCGAAATACAAACTTGATGCTTGGCTGTGATAGAACTTTAAACTTGTTTAATTGTTTACTTTGTACATTTACGCAACGATTGTTATTTGTTATCGGTCATTTAACTTATATAAAAAAAATTTAATTGAAAAATTGTAATTGAAAAAGTGTCATGATAGCCCGAGCGCAGCGAACCTGTTTCAAATTTAAATCTATTAGGCCATGTGGCCGTGGTTAGAATCCGGGCGTGTACCAATGAGTTTTTGCTGACTTAAGTTCAGTAACTATCACTGACTCCGTGTCTCAGAGAGAACGTTCTCAAGATGAGGGGTTTGGAGTTTAAATCCACAACTCTGCTCCAATGTATATAATCAATATAATACATAATACTATAATCTATACTATAATACTATAATCAATAATAATACAAGGTTGAAAATAGGAATGAAAAAAAAAATGGGGGGCTTCTGTGTCTGAACTAAGAAAACCTGTTTTTCGGACAACGTAGCTCTTCGTGATAATTGTATTTAACTAACCATTTACAATTATATACGTACTAGACACAAAATTGATTATAAAATGAGTAACAATTCTGATTGTTGAAGGTGGTTCAGGAGTTAATTAGATCAACTGAACAAGTCATAGTCAATGCGTTCGCAAGATGTTATGAAAAAATTTAAGCATAATAATGGGAATTGCAACAATAAATATCGATTTTTTTAACGATAGATCTCTGATAACTGCTCGTCTTTTTATTCATTTATAATAAATATTTATAGATAAAAGATATAAATATATAAGAACGAATATTACTTAAAATAGAAAAACAACACAAAGGACTTGTAATTTGAAACAAATTCGCAGCTAAATATTCAAACGTTTCTATTTTCTTTACGGACCTGGATCTATCTGGATTTGTTGCTATTGACAGCATCGACAAAAATCGATCATATCCTCTCTCGTGAAAAAAAAACAAACAATCAAAATAGCGCAAGTTTCAGCGTTTCAGCGACATACAGTCTATGACCGCCTTCATAAAAAATAAAATTTTCCTCAACAGACGAACCCGGCACGAGACAGCAGGAAAAACAATGAAAGCTATTAAATGAAACAAAAGCAGTAAAAGCCAAGTCGGGACACAATTAAAACAAGAAATAATAAGGAGTTGTAATAATAAGAATTATTATAATACGAATGAAGGGATGACAATAAAACGCAGGGGTGAGTACACCTGGCACGTGTGCGACACGCTTTCAAAAGTTGTGCCTGTCAAGCGATTGGCACCAATAACACTGTTGGAATACCAATTGGAATGTGCTATTTATAAAGAATTTGAGCACTTGATTGCTATAAAGAAATCGCAAAAAAAAGTAGTTTACAATAATAATAATACCTGAGACATCCCACACAGCGTCATCTACTACGAAATTAAGCAAAGCTTGTATTATGGGTACCAGGCAACTGATATACACACTTAAATATTCTTTATAATATATAGATATTTCACAACCAGACACGAAAATAGACATGTCCACGCACACAAATATTTGTCCCGGGTGGGAATCGAACTCGCTACCCTTGGCTCCGCAATTATAGTCTCTAACCACTCGGCTAATCGGTCAGTCAACAAATCTTTTATTACCATTTTGACGATTTCTATTTCTGACGAAAAGTACTAGGTACAATTTAAAAAATTAGGTATTCAAGAATTTATATTAAATAGTGGTTACGTAGAAGTCGAAATTCGACCGTATTCACTTTTTTGAAACCACAAATAATAATAAAGAGAGTAAGTCAGTTCCGATTGCATCAAACGACAGACTATTGTTACTTGTATGACTGACAGTATTTGTAACACATATATAGAGTTTAGTTTTTGGCACTCCTTTTCCATGTAAACTTTAACTGTACCAAAACCCATACTCTTACGAACCCGCTATAGCTGTAAATGGGGTACAAAATTTTCTCTCGTATATATATAGATTATCAAATCAAGTGTTTGATTTCCCTGTTAAAGTAACAGATTTTTCAAAAAGGTGAATATCCGGTTTTTGTTCACACAAAAATTTAGCTCATGATTTCTTTGAACACGTTTCGCTATTTCTCATAGTTTAGGATTTCTCTATACAGTCCCATCTAAAAAACTCACCCTGTATACCTATATAGGTTTTAGCTCTCTGCATGCCTACTTAATATAGTAAACTGTATCTATGCGATATCATACTCCTCCGTGCGCGTAGTATGCTTAAAAAGAGGTCTAAAGATTTTTCTTTAAGTAATTAATATATAGATTTAAAAATACGATCAAATGATTTGCCCTACATATGAAATAAAGAAAAAGAAATGTTTTTTTTTAAGTCACTAAAACTGACAAGCTATATATGTATTTCACTTTTAAATTTTTTTTGCATCAAGAATTTTAAACAGATTCTTATTGGATAAATATTACAATTTCATAGAGGTTTTGACAAATATTGTACCCCATGCAATGGAACCCTCTTTAAATTGCATTTAGGGTGACCATTATTATGTTAGTAATGTCATTTTTTTAATCAAGCTTTTTCGTGCTATAATCAAGCTAGTATTTTGCGGGTTAAATCCGGTGCCGTTATCAGAACGTATTAATTTAAATCAAAATAATTGTTAATAATTTGAAGAACTTATTTACAATTTTCGGCTTGAATCCACATTTGTACACTGTCTATAATATAACGTTAAATATGACAAACTGATTACTACACTTTTTGAATATTGGAAAATATTGAGTAGTTATTACCGGAGATATGAGTAATAAAAATTCGGTCATTTATGATCCGCGTGTGACGTCACTCAATATGAGCTACGTAAAAATGGCCCATGCTCGCCCTTAGTGTCTAAATTTATAACTTCGTAATGTTAGCGATGTTTCGATGTGACGCGGTACAACGCTACAAAGAAGTCACATCCCTAAAATTGAGCAAAGATGAGTCAATATGGCGCGAACTGCAAGAGTGTCAATTAATGTAACGCGTTTGTAATGTGGATTTATATCTAATAAATATTGTTAATAACCATCAAAATTATACGTTATTAATAGTAATTTTTGCAGATATAAATTTTCAGTTTTTCAGTACGCATTTCATGAACTAATCAATTCAAATTGATTATTTAAAAATTAAGAATATTTCAATAATTTTTCATCGTCTACAGTCTGTTAATAGTCTGTTAAAGTAGTTTTTTAAACCTTCATTTTAGTGAATTTGCAAGTTATTACTTTTTGATATGTTTATAAATAACAAAAATTAAACGCATCTGATAATAAACATAACCTTCTTTTTTTCAAATTTTTAGTCATAGGCGTTTTTTGATGATATGATGATGAAACTCATTAATGTTTTTTTTTTATATTTTCGAAATTTTTCATATGTGCCAGCAATCGGAATATCATTTCCATTTATTTTCTGAGGAAAAAAACTATATTATTTATCATATACCTACATGGAAACTGTTTAAATGTTCAAAGAATATCGCTCACAAACAGACAGCGAAGTCTCACAAACGACTTCTTTCATTATCACTTTAGGCGTATAATTCTAAAAACTAATAAATACAGTTATCTACAAGGATTACAATATCTAATGGTCACCCTAAAGCACTCGCGTAGACATCTGCCTGTCACACCTGGCCACTCTCACTGTAGCCGATCTTGAGGTCAATGGTAGCTTATCGGTTGGATTCTTGTCGATTTATTGTTTTTGTTAATATACGAAATATTGACTGTATGTAGATTCATAGAAATATTTTTATTTTGTTGCAATTTCACTCCACAACAAAAATAATATAGAAAAATTAAGTGTGGTTCGAAATATTAATAATTTTTTGATTTTATTTTTCTTCGATTCTATATATGTTAATGTATATACAATTTAAAAAAATATAATTTTATTCAAACATAATGACAGGAATTTGCAATCTGCAGTTTTTTTTACTTATGGAGGCAATAATAATAGTGAAAAACAAAAAATGAATATATATATGTGCTATTTTTATCAGCTCGGTAACTAATTTTAATAATAATAACAATAATAATAATAACGTATACACGAAAAACAACGTCTAGGCCCAAAAATAAGCATTAGCTTGTGTTTTGGGTACCAAGCGAAGACACCACATACATATAACAATCAAGACCCGGTACCAGTATCAATATTCATCATATAAATACTGACCCGACCTGGGATTCGAACCCGGGACCTCCAGCTTCGTAGGCAGGGTCGCTACCGACTAGGCTAAGAGGTTTTCAATTAAATGTATAGATATACGAATTTTAATTCGTATACTTACACGAACAGTTCATGAAACAAAGATAAATAATAACTGTTCTGCGTATAAAGATCAAAAAATGTTATACCTATAATAAATGTACCGTCCAAGAATTAGTCTAAGATTTTATTTTAAGTTGTACTACAGTGACTTAATATAAACGTTTTATATCAGTTTGATAGCTTAAATGAGAAAGCGAAAATTGTTTTTCGCAAGGAAAACTATTCAAGAACTTTCCGCAAATTCTAGTCATTTTTGCTACGACACACGGAGGCTTGCGTAAATTACATAGCCGCTTTTAAGAACTCCGTGCCGGTGTTTTATAATGAGCTTAAACTGAGATTAAAATTTTGTTGCCGCAATCCGGGGTGTATATAGAAACGTTTATGAAAATAGAAATGCATTTAGGAAATAGAAAACTAGTTTCTATACTTTAACCTTTACAAATTTCTTTTAAATTTATATTAATAAATATTATAACCTACTAAATGATTACAGTGATTGGCTACGATTTTGGAATAAGAACACAAGAAATAATGTTACACAATGAAATAATGATCGCATGAATAATGAACACAATGAAAATGATTGCATTCGTAAACGATAGTATTAAAATGATTATCGAGATGGGATCAATCCAAAATTTTGTCTCAAAAATTCTCATTATATGAATTATTACAATATTCTTATTTCGTAGAAAATCGTAGTATTTATTATAGAAAACATATATCTGAGATGTCTCACACGCGGTCACCTAGTCCTAAATTAGGCAGACTAGTGTCAAGTACCCATAATACAGTTTTGGGTACTAAGCAACTGATATACACACTTAAATATATATGTGAATTTTAAATAACACAACACAAACATATAAGTATTTTACATCCAGACGCAGAACAAATAGACATGTTCATGCACACAAATAATAGCCGCGGGCGGGGATCGAACCCGCGACTTTCGGGTCTGCAGTCAGCGTTTCTGACTACTCGACCAATCGGCATTTAAAAATGTCCAGTAATCAATACATAATTTATTTGAAACCTGTCGTGTTAATGAAGTAAAATCATTATTACACGTTTTGTAAACTCTTATTAATAATTCGCGTATTGCTAATAAAAAAACTTTTAAATGTAACTTAAAATTAAGCTGCGATTTTAATTTAATGCGGAAACATCGGGCTCCACACTTGCGACATAGTTTATACATCGCGAAATAACTTACGGAACGGAGTCGGTAAAAACTTTGCACATTAGCGAAGATAGCTGTGGTAAAATCGATTGGGGTGGCCGTTTGTACCGAGAAAGCTGTTGGAGGGTAAGCGGTAAATTCTTGCGTTGTTTTATTAATTACTGTAATATCCCCGGGTCGTTTAAGGGTTAAAAGATTATATTTTAAAAACTCCTATATTAATATGTTCAAAACATCTGACTTTTATAATAAACTTACATGAAATCAGACTATTTAATTTTGGTAATAATTTTTATTTACTTAATTTAATTAGTTTAAAATAAAAAATGTTGAATATTATTAAATTTAGTATTAATTAAATTTGAAGTGTTAATGAATGTCACCAGATTCACACCAACTATTGCTTACTAAAGTATGGTTTCGCTGAAATAATTTGATTGCAAAGACAGCAGGACAATCATGTCATTTCGCTTAGGTATGCCTAGACGCATGCGATTGTATCTGCGAATACCACATCTATATAGTTAGACGCGTGTCATAAAACATTCTTCGTTTTTAATTTATTACAAAATATCTTTTAAGTTTTTGTACTACATGACGATCGAATGGTTTGACTTATTCAATGATCTATCCATAGACACATTTTTCATTACAAGTTAAATATATTACTTTATTTAAAATGGATTCCATCTGATGAAGTTACGTTAATTAGCCCAGGTTTTCAACGACCGGAGGATTTAGTTAAAGAACTGAGTAACATATTTTTCAAAATTTTTGTAACGAATTTAATTGCTGAAAAACTGATATAATGTCGTGCATTTTTGAATAACAATATCCAAAAGACTCATAACACAGCACAATAGATATCAGTGTGACTAATAAAATATCAAACTCATGTTACATAAGAAAGGTGCAATGCACTCTTTTGAATGCGAAAATGATATGGATACTTCATGAAAATTTACAGCCGTTTATTCTAAGACACTTCGGATAATAAATATTATTAATTGTTAATATAGAAAGATTCAAAAAATAAACTTCATGAATTCAAATTGCTAAAATGTTCTTTATTTTCATTCCTACGAAATCTTTGACGTTGAACTGGCAAAATAAAGTCGTATATGTTCGCCTAAACATAGACACGAACACATCCATAGATACATAAGGTACGTAATATATTATGTGGAAAAATATACCCCAGTACACACATTTCCCAGTAACGATCTCCAAGATGGAGCTGCATACAGTCAGTTCTTAAAGCCAGACCTTTTAATGAGATCGTGTGAGCGTACGCCTGCTCACAATACCCGTTTTCATCCGAAGAACTAGTGAGGCGTCGGTCGTAACTGCGTTTAAAAAAAATTAAGTAATGACGCGTACTACGTAGACGGGAGGTGTGCGTACATGGCGAGATATCTAGCAAGTGAAAATATAGGATACCGCTTGTGAATAAACTACCTAAGAGTGTTTTGTATTTCACAAATCTGGCAACACGTGAATCGTGTCTATATCGATATCCAAATATTATATCTATTGTACTTTGGAAAATTATATAGGGAGTATTGACATCTAGTGCATGACTTAGTTAATTTTTACAATTTGATGTTGATTTGTAGTTTGTTTTAATTTTGATTGTTATATAATATTACTAACATTTAGGTTGTAAAATAGGTGTTTTACTAATAAATGAGTGTTTGTTACTTGATATGAAATAATAAATAAAATAAATAAATAACCAGTTAGAATAGTTAAATTTTTTTAATTAAAATATTTAAATTTCCGTTTATACACCTACCTATTAACTTACAATCTAAAAAAAAATTGAAAATGACCTCGCAATCAGGTGTGGCTTAATTATATACTCTTTCATCTAAGATACACTTTCCGAACAAAGAGTGCGACAAATATAATAGATGGCGAGCGCGCGATCAAATGAAGCGGAATCAGTGTCGCTAGACCAACGGAACGGTTTTCAACCCTTATAAAGTTGTGCAAAAGGCATTCAGAATGGCGGCATCCCAAACTAAATTTTTTTGTCTATGTAAAATTATCTGTTGTACTAGTAGTGGTGTACTGCAGGTCAAATTTTTGGTACAGTCAACTTGGATTTCACATCCAGTGAGAGGATAGGACGGAAATGGCGAGGAAACTTAGATCGACGAGCGCGCGGGAAATTCAAATACTCTTTTACGAATCCTTCTAAAACTTAATATACAGGTTGGAAATAAAACATAGTATTTAGAGGAAAAGTACCTTAATTATTAATGATAGCAAATGTAATCGAAAGGAAACATTCATTTATTTTAAAACTACTAAAAAGTTTTAAACTTTTAAAAGTACTACGTACTTTTATATAGCACCAATCGTTAGAATCAATAATAAGGATCAATTTGTTCTAAATAACAAATAAAAGGAAGACAAAGAATAATAAAAGAATATTAGTAATAAAATAACTACCTAAATATCGCGTAAACACTACTAACAAAACAAAACAAAACAAAAAAAATTTTTATTCAAAATAGAATAATTACAAGAATCGTTTTTGGAAAGTCAATTACTTAGCCCTAAAAAATACAACCAAAAACAATCGAACAACTAAACATTAATAATCATTAGTAAACGCAAAACAACAAAAGGAAAACATACCAACCAAGGCAATCAAGCTGCATCTACAGGAGCGCGTTCGAAAGTTGGTGATCAAGTAGACGCGTCGCAAACTCATGTTCTTAAAGTGACGCTTATGTACCTACGGATGTAAATATTACCGTTATGAACGATTAGTACAGACATTACACCAACTTTATCCTGAGAGACGGCTTAGAATCCTGTCAAATTATGCAAACACAGGTAAGTACTCCAAATTCCGAATTTTTTGAATCGGATTATTTGGTCTGATAGAACCAATTTTTGTTTTAACGGAATGTATGTACAGTCGCTGCAACAATAATTACTGGTGCGCTGAATTCTGTACAAAAAAAAACAAAGTTGTTTTGATACACACACTGTTATATTTTATTTTACCACCTAAATAAATAAAGTGCGCCATTAAATTGTCGTTAAATAAAAAAAAATTCTTTCTAACATAAACACCGTCCTAATTTTGGTTTTTAAAGTTTAAAATTATCGATTAAAATGCTTATGTATGAGCGAGTTTTTTGAAAGCCATAATCGAAACTGGTTGGTGTTATAAAGAACATCCTACTGATATTATAAACGCGAAAGTTTTTATGAATGGATGTTAGTTGCTCTTTCACGCAAAAAGTACTGAATGGATTTTAATGAAACTTTACAATAATATAGCATATATATCAGAATAACACATAGGCTATAATTTATAAAGATACTAGCTTTCCGCCCGCAGCTCTGCTCGCGTGGACTACACAGTTGTGCACTGATTTTAAAAATTCTTTCACCTATAGAAAGCTACATTATCAGCGAGTAACATGGGCTATATTTTATTTTCAAGCTAGTTTTGCGCCTGCGGCTCCACTCGCGTGAACTACACAGTTGTACCGGGACCGCCATGATTTTTTGCACACATATAGTTTATAAGCTAAACAGTGACTTGGCTACTTTTTTCCCGGGAAAAAGGAGTCGCGGTACAACTATATAGTCCATGAGCGGAGCCGCAGGCGGAAAGCTAGTAATTCTATAAATTTAACTACATTTATTTCTGTATTTATTATATTTAACGATAATTTTATGACAGGTTTTACCTACTAAAATGGTAAAATGAATATCACAACGTGTATTTGTTTTAGTTCTGGTCAATTAACTTTGTATCTTGAAATATTGTAGCTTTTACATGACAATTTGATGGATACGTTCTGTGAAGAAAAACTATGGAATATAATTTGTCAATACGACGGTGCTCCAGCGCATGATGTTAGAATTTCTACTAAACAAGTTGATTCATTTTCAGTAGTGGATAAATTTTTGAATGCAGATTTACTTATTTTCGAAAATCGAGGAATGTTTTCTTTTAATATATGTGTGCAAGAACATGTCTATTTGTGTCATGCCGGGGTGTGAAATATCTATATATTTATATATTATATATAAAGATACGGGTTGTGAAATATTTATATACGAGTATGTATATATTATAAAGAATATTTAAATATTTACATCAGTTGTCTGGTATCCATAGTACAAGCTACTGTCCGACCGAATATTCGGTTTAGGCTTTCAAGATTTTCGGCCGTTTTTAAACGAAATACGTATTTTAAATGAAATCCGATGAAATCGTCTACTTTCGCAGTATTGTGCTATATTTATAAAGAAGTAGTTTTGTTAAGGTTAATTTGCTTATACTATGAGTTTTCAAATAAATTTTTCTCTTCTCGGACTGAGAAAGAAAAAACTAAAACTGAATCAAAAACCTTATCAGACTTAAGGAAAAGTCATGTTTTGAATGAAAGCGCTCAGTGTGGCAACGGCTTCCTAGCTCAAACCTCTTTCGTAGACTCTCCATTAGCGGCTCAAAGAGGCTGAAAGAGGCTAAAAGCGTACAAGAGGCGAGATGCACCGCGTACCTCAGATTAAGATACCGACGATTCTTCTCTCTATTTCGCTTTACTCAGTCGTAAGAGGTGCTAAATCAGGAAGAGTTATTCTATGTACAACTGTAATTGGAATGATGTCATAACATTTATGGCGATCGACTATCCAGTCGTAGATGTTTTTTTTAAAACAAATAGCGCCATTTTTTTGTTTTAGGGATTGCTCTATATCATTCCACAGTTAATGAATTGAAGTTACTGGAATATTTTTTTTTTTAATATTTTTAATAATGAAAGGAAACGTTAGAAAAGTTACACTTACAATGTTTTGGAGCTGAATGTTATTGAAACGGGGGACTAAAATAAAAAATAAAAAAACAATAACTCATCCCCACCTAATCAAAGAGAAAGTGCGTTTGAAAAAACTTTAAATTAATTTTTTGTCTAAATAAGAATATTACTACACTGGCGTATAATTTCAGAAAACATATTTTTAAATAACGATATGGGAATTGAATCCGTGACCTTTCTTGTTGCTGTGTTTGTTCATTGCATTTTTTTGTATATATGAAATGCTGTGTTTTGTATATATGAAAGGAAAGCTTAAATTAAAATTTTATGTTTAATATAGATTTCTTGTAACGATGTAATTTATATAAAAATTTTGTAAAAAATTTAAAAACTTACGTTAAATGTACACAATTTTTTGTAAAATTAACACGCTTCACACACGCAAGCAAGTGGGATTTCTCTACTGAAGATATGCCGCTATGTGCCAATTTTGCAACCTAAAATGGTTAATAATACTCTAAAGACGTTAAATCCATAACAATAAGGATTCACATTTTTTAATTAATTCATATTAGTAGGTATATAAACCGAAAAAAAAATATGTACCGATGTCCGTCGGTCTGTAGCACAGACAAGTCAACCTTATAGACCACGCTTTGATAGGGAGTAGCATTCGCCAAGGCTATGTAGTGACACTACATAACTACGTCTCTTGTGAGCTGTCAGTTGGAAGCACGTCGGAAGCCATTAAATTGTCAATTTTGAACGAGCCAATGAAAACTAGCCGACCTCTCCCCGCACCCCGCCACTTTTTGGCGATTTCGTTTTCGTACTGACGTTTATTAAAGCGTGGTCTATAGGTTGACTGGTCTGTGGTCTGTAGGTACGTAAGTGGGTGTTAATGATTCAGAAAAATATAGGCAATGCTGAATTAACATAAATCCTCTTGAATAAGTTTCCATTCATCCATGGATGAGGCCTATTGATTTGTGTAATTCATCTGAAGATATTAAAGAAAGTTGATGATTTCTGGTTTTTTTTCTCTGTTACCTCTACTCTTTTAAAAATTATCGTCAATATTTTCCATATTGACGACCGCTTAGCCTAGTGGGTAGCGACCCTGCCTGCGAAGCTGGAGGTCCCGGGTTCGAATCCCAGGTCGAGTCGGTATGTATATACGATGAATATTGATACTGGTACCGGGTCTTGGTTGTTATATATGTTTGTGGTGTATACGTTATTATTATTATTGTCATATCTTTTTTTACTATGAATGTTGCATTCTGTTCATTTTATACAGTTAGCAAAATAGTATGCAAAAATTAAAAAAAAATTTTGTCGATAATACAAAAAAAATCTAGGTTTTTATCAATATACCTAATAGATAGTTTTTATTAATTACGGCCCCCTCTGTTATTTTTTCCTGTTGTAATACAATTGTTTGAGTCGTGCACTTTGGATTTTATTTTCGTCTATTCTGCTATAGGAATATTTATAAGATTTAAACGTTTTCTTTAAAATGACTCTTAAAAAAGGTATGTTTGTTGTTAATAAGACAAAATATTCCTAATAAGTTATGTGAAACTAAACAATAAGGTGAATCATTTTTTAAAAAAACGAGCCGTCACCATAATAATATGAATTGACTAGAAGCCCCTCTTCTGCGTTTACCGTCTAACCACTCATACTCTAATTAGCTGATGCAAGACGGCGAGTATCAATCCGCGAGGTCCCCGCGCGTCGGTCTTCACCCGAAGTGACAGTGACCAGAGGGCGGTTGAGAGAAAATTGGTAGGAGTGTCATTGAGAGACCGCAAAACAAATAAATGGCTTTGGAAGGCAAACCAAAGTTACAGACGTAACAAAAAGAATAGCGCACCTTACATGGAAGTGGGCTGGACACGTGGCTCGAAATGAGACGTCCTGGTGTAGACGTATTCTGAATTGGAAACCGTATGGCAACAAAAGCTCTCAAGGACGGCCACAAATATGTTGGAAAGATTACGTGAAGAAAGTCGCTGGATCAAACTGGATGCAA